>CANYCX014303230.1:0-15778 GCA_948193385.1 Breynia disticha f. nivosa | reverse complement strand
ATATGTTAGAAAACAACTATGATGCAGAAACAGTAGCAATTGAGTTTATAGAATTAGAAATGTAAACTACACTATATCAAAACGATGCATAGTTTTACAAATCATTATACAAAAGACTAGAGCCACCAACCTACTCTCAGTGCCGCACTCCTAAAAGTCACTGAAGATGTGGTACAAGAGGATACTTGCTAACACTTTTCATACATCACAATCAAACCAACTTATATGAGTATAAATGTAACATCCTCATCCTTAAGCATTTAGATTAAGAAATAATTAAACTGATTAAGTAAAATAAAAACTAAAGGGTTAATGTGAGTTAATTGAAGGTTGATTAAGGGTTAACATAGTATGTATAGAAGGAAAACCAAGCCAGAAAAACAGCAAAGTATACACTATGGGATTCAAGTACACACAGTGGAAATTACCACGCGTACTTAAGGTTGATAACGTGTAGTTTAGGTGCAAATAAACATAGGGTGAGGGCGAGTGTGCATAATTGAAGCCGACCATGCGTATTTGAGAACAAATAGACGTGGTATGGATGTGAGGGCGTGTAGTCTTGAATGACCATGCGTAGTTGGTTGAATGCTAGCAAATTACGATTAAAGCAGGAGATGGAGTGAATTGGAAGCAGAGAAGAATGACGAGGCTTCATTTCCTCATCTATAAAAAGGGGAAAAGGAAGCAGGTGAAGAGGGAAGGGAAACAGGAAAGGAAAGAGAGCAAGAAAGCTGAGAAAGAGAAAGGGAGTTAGGGTTTGAAAGAGAGTTATAGTAAGAGAGAGAAAGAGAGATTTAGCACAGGTATTTTGGAGATTTTATATGGATTAAATGTGAGTTATCTAGACTCACTGTTAAATTAAGTTATATGAATGCTTAGACCTGTTAGTGTGTGGATATTGTTGGTAGATGATTTATATGTTTGATTTATAGGTTTGATTATTATGTTTGATTGTTATGTATGTTTTATATGTTTAATTGCCATGATTGATACATGAACCTTAGGATGAAATCCTAAGAAAGTACGGATAAGCAATTAAGTTACATAAAGGAAAATATACAGATAATTCACAGATGATCATATTTTCATAAATATGAATAATTGGTGACAAATGATAAAAGAACATGCGAATGAACACAGACATATGATTTCATAGTCATATGATGTATCATACTGTTACATGATCACCTGATCCCAATCACGTGAATGAACACATGTAATTGCTATAAGAATATATGTAATAATCACATAAAATACATGCATATGATAACATAGTTGCAAGAATCATAGTCACATGAAAGCACATGCAGACATAGACACTTGATAGTGATGATGACGTAGTTAGAGGCGATGATAGGTGATGGTGATGATAATGGCAGAGATCAAAGACAGAAGAATAACGGAGATAGAAGAATAATAGAGACAAAAGATGTAAATGAAGATGGAAGTATAGTTACAGTTCAGTATAACACAACATAGTTCACAGTTCACACGTTCATATGTTAATCAGTATAGCACAGCATAGTTTACATGTTCACATGGTCAAATGATAATAAGTATAAAAGAATACAGAATACAGAAGAAATTCTACAGATGATAAGATATACACATCCTCACGTATATAAACTGAAGGGTTGAGTCAAGGAAACAAATAGATATAAAAGATGATAAGTAATATATATGATTACTCACTAAGCCCGCAACTCATACAACTGTGGTTTTTATTTCAGGAACAGATAGAAGATAGTCCAACAAGTGGGTTAGCTACAGCTCCTCAGCACTTCCTCTCTCTGTATCCAGACATTTGTAAAATCCTTCCGCATTAATAAAGTTAAATTACACAATTATATGATTAAACACGTAATAAAAGTAGGGATGTTTTAATAAAACTTAGTAAGTACACCTAAAATATACTTTCCTAGTTATGTAGTGTATAAGTACTCGTCGTTTTAGAAACATAGGTTTACTATGAAATAGGAATCATGATTTGTTTGAATTAGCTTAAATTTTATTCTTAGTGTTCATAAATTTTCCAGGGAAAATGGGGCATGCTGGTTAACACGACCACTGTGTTACATCATGGAAGAAACAACACATTGGCATGAGCCAATGGGTATCAGCAAATGGTCGTGCTAGTGTTTTGGAACTTAGAGTAGCTCATCACGATCCCATGCTTATTAGCACGTTGGTCGTGTCAAGTCCCTGGAACATCTAATAGCCTGGAACAATGCTGTGTCAACCGGCACATTGGCCGTGCCAACCTTCTGGAACAACAAATAACATCCACATACCACCATACACTCAAAGGTCTCTTTCCTAAGTCCCATACACACAACAAATCAGACTTCACACACATACATATGTCTAGAAATTCATCATTCCATCATCTTAATCCTTACATCAATTTACAACACAATAATCCACAATCCAAGAGTCCATCATTATCCTACCAACTTAGCATCCACGTGGATGCTAAATTTAGCGTCCACATAGACACTAAATTTTTAGCGTCCACATGAACTCTAAATTTAGCATCCAATTGCCAAAAATTCCCGCCACACTGTTAATCAACCCGCCAATTTAGATTCCACGTGGACGCTAAATGCGTGAATTAAATTGGATGCTAAATTTTGGTCGCTAAATTCACAGAATCTTATAGTGAATCTTTTCTTCAATTAATGTCACACTACCCAAGGCTCATCTCTAGGTTGCTTGTGTCAGTTCACTTTATTTTGGTTGACTAAAACCTTATTTTAGTCGAGTAATGAACTTTTTCTCAATTGACAATTGGACTTAATTTGAGACTTGCACATGTGATGTTAGTCAAGTAGACAACTCTTCTGGTTGACTAACACATCTAGTTGCATGAATAATCTAGGTTTAATCTTTATTTTCGAAGTTTTCACTTTTTAGTTACAACTATATTCGAAGCCCCAAATTTGAAATCTTTCACATCCTTTTGTGCACATTTCTTTGATTTTAATTTATTTTTCTAAATTTAAAATTAATACTTATCAATTTCATCATTTCACACATTATCAAAATGCAATGGGAATCTTAATGTTGATCACCATTGATCTAAAAATATCTCACCATTGATCTAGAAATCTCTTCCTTACTGATAATAGCAAAACATTATAAAATTGATAAAGATTTCTTAAAGAACAAAAGAAATAGAGCATGATCAAGGTTTTAAGACCTTATTCCAAATGTTAGTCTATTAAATAATAATCAACTTTAAGAAACTATGAAAATCAAAAAAATATCAAAGCCAATTCAACAATCAATCTTCGCACAACATTCATTAATCATTCCATGTTGTAATTTTAGATATCTCTCTCTACCTATTTTTTTGTCAATCATAAAAAAGAATAAGCATCTAAAGAGTAAAAGCATCCAAAAAGTACACATGCCAAGAAAAATATATCAAACAACTACAATATGAAGTTTAAACAAGTTTTAGATGTGATTACTCCAATTTTGTATATACCACTCCCACTTTTGATTTCATCACAATCATTTGAACATAACAATTGGATGAATATACATTTTTCCTTTTTTTTTTACAATATCTAAAAGTAAAAAACTTCTTCCCTTTCTTGACATTATCAAACACACTAACAAACGTGAAGATTATGAATTATATGCATGAAATCTTACAAAAAAAAACACATTTAATGAAACACTAAATAATACAGGTCAAAGAACAAGAGAAGTTACATAAGTTTTCATAAGATCAAAATATTAAGCACAATGCAATCATAAGATATGAAATATGATATGAATAATATAAGAGTAAATCAATGATGCAAATTTTTCTCCTCCTAAATTTGTGACTTTCTATTTAATATGGTTGGAACTCCATCTTGATTTTTTGGATTTTCCAAATCAAGTTCTATTAAGCATATCAAATGTCATATCAGTTTGCACATCAATTGCACTCTTTCTTTATGAAAATTTAATAAAATTTCTCCCCATTAGTTTGTCAAAGTGTGCTTATTTAATCAATTATATTTCTATTTGTCTTGTAACATCCTCGTCTCAAAAATTGCATAATTAATGAAATAATTAAAATGATTAATAATAATAAGAATTTGTCTGACAAAACGAAGAAAATAAGTGGCTAAGTACAGGTTGATGGATGGTTGATGGAAGGTTGATGGAAGGATAATATTATGTAAACATAAAAAGGGAAAATGATGGAGGAAAAGAGAGTACACGTGGTGGTGTGTATACTACACGTTGTGGGCACGACAACGTGTAGTATGCAATGACCACGTGTAGTCTTCTTTTTGTGGTAATTTTTTAGTTAAGTTGGAACTTGAAGCAATTGCTGGCAAAATAAAAATATAAAGGAAGCTATGGAAGGATTTTAAAACAACAGAAAGGGAGATTAATAGATATTGAGAGAGAGAGATTCGGGAGAGTTGAGAAACAGAGAAATATGGGAGAGAAAGAAAAAGAGATTTAAGGAGGAATGAGTTAAAATCGAGTCAGAAACATGTTATTGATCGTAGTATGGAGCAAAATATCGATTGGTAAGTTGTTATTGGAATTCTCGAAGCTAATTTATGAAGTTTATACATAGAAATGATTGTGAATTAAGCTTAAAAGTTAGAAATTTAAATAATTAATAAGATAGGAAATCGATAGGAATAAAATAGGAGCATGCATATTAATATATTGTTATATTGAATAGTATAGAGAGTTTCTTATATGATTATATATGACGACAGACTAGATGAGCAGGACAAGACCAGATTTCGTATAATTCGGGGTATTTCAGCTAGTGGGTGAGTAGTCTAACTCACTTAAAATACTAGTTGTTATGAAATTTAAATACGTGATAATATGTGATTGATTGTTAATATATATAAATTGCAAAGAAGAGATAAAAAGTGAAAATAGATATAATTATATAGGAATGTGTTATAAATGAAAATGAATGCGTATATACGATTGAATTGCAAAAAGGTTCATACGAAGCAAAATGCGAACAGGTAAGAGATTGATTATACGATTACATGGTATATATGTATATACAGTTGTTGTTCATATGGTTTGGTGGACTATGGTGTGGATTGGTGATATGATTGACCATTATAGAAGGAAGTATATCATTGTAGATGGAAGAATATTATTGTAAAAAATCACTTTTGCAAGAGTTTATTGTTCACATAGTCTATCCTTCATCTTTGCACAACTTGTATTGTATTGTTAAGTGTTCTAGTATAGTTCATCATTTTTGTAAGGGGGATTTGAGCCATAAAGGAAATTAAGGTTGTAAGGCAGCTTGAGTTGGAAATTATGAGTGTAAGGAAGTTCTCACTAAGCTTGAAAGTGAGGTAATAGTAAAGAGTTTTCCAAAATCCTAAGTGGGAGCTTAGGTAGCGGATGTAGATGTTAGGTTGAACCACTCTATATCTTGTGTCATCATCTTTTCTTCTTATTTCTACAAAAATTGCTCATTGGTAATAGCTCTATTCAATCCCCCCCTTCTAGAGCTATATATAGTTTAAGAGAGAAGGACTCTATTCAAAGGCTTAACAACCTAGAAAAGATCAAATAATGGCACAAACATTTTTTATGAATATTTGAGTTAAGCCAAGCTGCCCTCCATTGTTCAATGGCTTAAACTACTCATACTGGAAGAACCATATGAAGATTCACATTATGTGTGAAGGTATCAAGTAATGGAAAGCAATCATCCATGGACTTTTTATTCCAAAGAAAGAAATTAGTGAGCTGAAAGATGAATTGGAATATAACAGTGACGATTGGGAAAAAGTATATGTAAATGCTGAAGTCATGAAGTTAATTCTATGTGCTCTTTCTGTTAATGAGAAAAATTAAATGGGACATTGTACAAGTGCCAAGGATATGTGGGAAAGGCTTAGGGTCACATATGAAGGTACCAACCATATAACACCCTAATTTAGTTAGCATGTTAATCATGTAATTAACATATTAATTAACTTATAAAACTGAGTAATTAAAAACCTTTTCATATAACATTATTATTATATTGTTTCTGTTATTTATCTACTATTCATTCACTCATTATAAATCATTTTAAACATATTAATATACAGCACGACATGAGGCACGGTCTGGAACACGACCCGTGTTAGTGTAACACATCCTAGGGGCACAACCTCATGTTACACTAGCAAGCCACATGTTCAATTGTAACACGGTGATCGTGTTGTTAGGCACGACCCGTGTGCATCTGCTGTATATTTGTATACATATCTAGAACAACTTGAAATCAACCAAATACATATCCCAATAGTATAGTATAAACCCAAAATCAAAAGTACATATAAACTGGATAACAACATACGTCTCAACCTAATTTGTCTAATTTCATTTGTATATTTGCATTCATTCATTCAATCATACATGTATATATGTATATCAACACATAAATCATTCATTGCATATAATCATTCTATATTTAACTGTATTTAAAAGTGAGTTAGATTACTCACTTGTATTTCCTTAATATCCAGATTTCTTTTAGACCCCAATCCTGGTATTGTCATCTAAGAAATTGTCCTATAAAATATAAACAATAATCCTATAGCTTAGTATCGTTCTGAATATTACTTTACGAATATGTAAAAATACTATTCTTTCTCATATTCAATCTATCCTTTTCTTTTTGACAATTCAAACTCATAATTCTGTAAAACCCCAGAATTCAAACTCATAATAAATATTAAGAATTCAATAGTCGTTCTTACCTCTATTCCACTGTGATCGTGTATATCGTGTTTTCTATGATCCATATTTGATTTCTCCATCTTTCTTTCTTTCTCTCACTCAAACTCTCATCTCTCTCTCTCGCCTCTACTCTGTTTTCCTAGTTTCTTTTGTTTTTTTGTTCAAAATGCTCATTATATACAATTCAACTGATTGGCACAACTATGTCGATGTCAGTACAGCTCGTGTTAAATATGGACATTCCACCTCCTCCTTAAATTTCCAATGTTTTCTGCATATCTAACAGCTCAGCATGATTGTGTCATAATCAGCACGGCCTGTGTTGACTACATAACCATCGTGCTAAAATCATTTCCCTAGAAATATAATTGTGGTCATACTTGAAAATGGTTGCACTCATATTTTTCAAGAGCACGACCACCATGCTGACAAAACACCGCTGTTTTGGCTACCAAAATTCAACCTGTAAAAATTCTAACTCTGTTTCATAAAAATTTTCACTTGTAATATAATTCTAACATATTCTAAAACATAATATATTTGATTTATTCTTAATTTTTATGTTTATTTCGTTAATTATAGATTATCAGGATAAGAATGTTAGAAACCAAGTTAAGGAAACAAGGATCAACATATTACTTCATGAATACGAGATGTTCACAATAAAGGATGGAGAATCTATCAACACCATGCTTGATAGGTTCAGTGCAATCATTAATGGGTTAAGTAGTCTTGGAAAACCCTTAAGTGATATTAAGCAAGTGAAGAAGATCCTAAGGTCATTGCCAAGAAAATGGGATTCTCAAGTGACAATGATCATAGAATCCAAAGATCTCAACACAATCGATTTTAATGCTCTTAAAGGATATTTGATCAATTATGAAATCAAATTGAATTCTAGAGGCGAAAGGAAAAGACCCAAAGAGAAGTTAATAGCATTGAAGGCAAATATTCATCAACTTAAAGATAATGATGGTGAAGGTGTAGAAGGAGAAGAAGAAGATGAGGAGTTGGCCCTCTATGCTAAGAATTTGAGAAATTTCAAGAACTTAATGAGCTCAAGAAGAAAGGAGCTTAGAGGCAATGATCGACATTGAGGAGGACCTGCATACCAGAGAAATATTGGTGACAATAGAAAGAGAAGCACAAATAATGAAGGATGCTTCAAATGTGGGAAAAAAGGTCCCTTTGCCATTGAGTGTAGAGTAAGTAAAAACTCATCCATGAGACCTCAAAACAACAATGACAAAGGAAAAAGAAAGGAGGCTCTCATTGCTAGTTGAAGTGATGAGGAAGAAGATGAGAAAGCCTATGAGGAGAAAAATCTAACACTCGTGGCAAAGAGTTCCTCAATTAGTGATGATGAGGATGAGGTAAGTATTTCTTCCCTTGACAATATGAATGATGATGATGACTTGTTTGATGATTATTTAAACGAAGCTCACTTGACTTTGCAATGTGATTTTGGAATGGTGATGAAGATGAACAAAAGCTTAAAATAATCTAACAAGAAATTAGCTAGTGAGAATGCCATGTTAAGTGAAAAGTTAAATGACATGGATGCTTCTTATTTAAGTAATTTGATGTTTGATGCTAGAAAGAATGAAGTTGATATGTCAAATGTGCATGTTGATTGCTTAAGAAAAGATTGTGAACCATCTAATAAGATTAATAAACTTAAGAAAGAATTATTATATATGGATGGAAAATTCACAAGTGGTAAAGAAAAATTTGAAAAGTTTCTTTTATTACAAAGATATTCAATTTCAAAACATGGTTTAGGTAGTGATCCATATCAAAGAGATTCATCCTTAATCAACAAGTTTACTAAAGAGTGTGACGCTAAAAATTCAAAACTAATTTTCTTTAACTATTAACCTATTTATGATTTTCCTAGCCATATTTTTTTGTTAACATAATATACTTCAATGTCAGTGTTATATGCTGACACTAATTTGCGAAAGAAACATTTCAAATATCATTTGAAAGGATTGAAAGTAAATATAAAACATTGCTATATAAAATATCACCAAAACTATAGTGCCTTGGAGAAAAGCCCTACACGGCGGGTATCAACACAACGTAAAACGGTAAGTTTACAAAAACAATGTTTGTAGAAAAACAAAAGGTGTGATGAAATCCCCAACCTCGCAGTGATAATCCACAAGAGTGTCAAAAAATAGCGCAGAAATAGTGAATAGTCTACGCGGCAGCCTCCTCGTATGTAATACACAAACACAACCACGAAAAATGAGTATAAAAACTCAGTAAGCGTAGTCACTTACCTATCCATATAAAGTCTAATATGTTCGTTCATTCATCTTCCCTTTTTACCTCACTTATTAGGTTCTCACTCTATATATACTCACAAAGCTCTACCCTCCTTTTAGATTCTAGGATACGTTATCGGGTGCGCGATTCATGTTTTCTATAGAGTTATTTGATTGACAAATATTAGTTTTTAAGTCTCTAACTTGGTCCAAATCATGTACAAACTCTAAAGTTTCTTAAGATATGGTTTTCTAGGTCAAACAACCCTCTAGACCATATTAATGTAGGTTTTTTCCATGGGTAACGTACGTTATTCTCTATGCCAATTCCATCATAAACCCAGCCAAGAATAACATATGTTACCCCCACAAATAACGTACGTAACTTCATGTAACGTAGGTTATTTCCAATTTAAACATATGTTAACCTATCCCAGAACCTGTGTAATACATATTCTGAATTACACCAACACTTAGAAAATTTTCACCTTAATTACCATCAACCAAGTATATTCATACCATTCAACTCACATCCTTATGCTCATACTATTACCCAAAGAGTAACACATCAAACATTATGCAATTACCACAAAAAATCGCAATGCATTCCCAATTCCCAATCTCACCCAACAACCAACATCATCCAATAATTAACCTACACATTCAACCACACTCAAATTTCATTTCATGAACCTGTTTCCTTAACATTCATAACCTCATATCAAATATATCATTTCGCATCCATACGAGCACATAATTCAAACACAATTAGGATTCCACATTTCCAAACATCAACACATAACACACATAAAGCATAGTGCACTAAACTCTCTTTTTTCATTTGCATTAAAACATGAGTATAACCAAACAACATGTATATGGAATGCTTCTTTCATTCTTTCACACTAACATGCATTTTTTCACTTAGAGGTCCTCTCTCTTTTTCCTTTGGTTGTTCAACCACTGTCCATACGTTTAGAATGAGTTAGTCTCATATGACACCTTTCTATCTGGGGCACATAACTTAGAAATCCATCAGTCTTGCATTGCCCTAATTCTCCTATTGGTCAACCAGTGTCAATGTGCTTCCATCGGTATTACATGACACCTTTTCATCCGAGGTAGATGCACTTAGAAATCCATCAGTCTCGCATTACCATTTTTCATATTTTTACTATGCCAACGGGTGCCGATGCGCTTAGGAATCCACCAGTCTCACATGTCAACCTTTAGCCATGGCATATGTGCTTAGAAATCCATCAGTCTCACATTTCCATTATTACGTAAGTTGACCAGCAGAGCATCGATGCATTTAGAAATTCATCAGTCTCACATGACACTCTCTAATCTCTAGCATATGTGCTTAGAAATCCATCAGTCTCACATTGCTAGTTTCTATTCAAGTTGTCCAACCAAGGGTGGCCTACACTTCTCTCTCTATCATATAAATCTTAAGTTGTGCAGCCTCTTGATTACATACTCTTATATCATTTCTACCATGGAAATATGCCACATGCATAAAAGTCAAGAATGCAATGTAAACATACATCTTTCTACAGCCATTTGTTCACATTACAAAGCATACCATGCATCACTTCTCCCACACATCATCATACCATACATAAGTAAAGGAAAGCACATCCATTCCATTTAACCTCAACCAAATACATCAAGTAAGTATATTTACACATCAAAGCACACTTTGTAAAACATGGACATTCCCTCACCCATAAGCATGTATACACACCATACACAACATTTCATAGCATAAGGTTTTCAATTTACATTTACACATTAATTTACACACTCAAACCAACATAGTTAACCATGCAAGAGACTATATATGGATAAGTAAGTGACGGGGCATGCATTTACTTTTAAACCTAGGCGAGTCCGTCCGATGGTCGCTCCGGTTCCTCTACAGTTTCAATTCCTACATTGATTATTAATTAGCATCCATTCAATCAATAACTCAATAATAATAAATTTTTTGTTTCTACTTAGTTTTTACCCATCCATTTTGCTCCTTTCCTCTAAAAACCCTAACTTATACATTCTTTCCTCTCTTGGCTTTCTCATGACATCTAATATCTTTCTTTACACCATCCTACACACACTGTGTTATCTTTAATGTAAGAATACCCTCCTTTTATCCTATTCTACCCTCTTAGATGTATGATTCCCATGTGATATTGGTATTAGAGTGGAAAACTTACCTTAAGATGATTTTTTCCCCAAACCCTAGCTCTTCTTGATCTTTAGAAGAATTGGTATTAGAGTGGAAAACTTACCTTAAGATGAGTTTTCCCCCAGCTCTTCTTGATCTTTGGGAGTATGAAGGGATTTTGGTGTTTTCGATTGTAATTTAAGGAAATCTAGGTTTGTTGAGGTTTTCTTAAGAGTTGGGATGATGATTTTGGGATAAAGAGGGGTTTTGGGTGTTTAGGGTTGCTTTTACACCTTTTTAATGACCTGTCCCAAGCCCGTTAATGTAGCTTTTAAAAAATTAACGTAGGTTAAGCAACCCACATTATTCTGGAAAATTTCGATGAATAACGTACGTTATTCATGTGTTTTCTGCATTTCCTCATTTTCTTGAACGATTTCCTTCCATCTCTCAATTCTCTTAGGGTCTTAATCCTTCTATGATTGTTAAGGCTTGTGTTTTCCCTGTTTTAGAGACTTGAATTCTAGGGCATTATAAAGAGAGTGAGACAATAATATTGCATCAAAGTTGCCTTCTTGTATTATATGTTTAAAAGTTGGTCATGTTGCTTATAATTGTACTAGATTATGAAGGTTTGTTAAAATAAAGAAATTTTGGATTATAAAAGGGAAAAATATACTTAATGTGTCATTTCTTTCTAACCCCAAAGGACCCAAAGTTGCTTAGGTACCATTGAGATAAAAAAATGGTTCATTTTGTAGGTACATCAAATAATAAAGAATCCACTTAGTTCTTAGTATATTGATAGTGGATGCTCAAGGCATATGAGTAGATATAAAAGTTACTTATAGAGAGTAGGCCAAAAGAGAAAAGATTTCTCACCTTTGGTGATAATAACAAAGGTAAAATTTTTGGTATTGGTAAAGTAGGTAAAGAACCTTTACCAACCATTGGCAATGTTCTTTTGGTTAATGATTTGAAGCATAATTTGTTAGGTATGTCTCAACTTTTTGATATTGATTTTGATATGAAATTTGAACCTACTCATTGCCTGGTGCCTAAGAATAACAAAGTTTTTTTTATTCTATTGAGGCAGGGAAACACATATGTAGTGAATTTGTATGATGATTCATACTTTAATGAAAAATGCTAGATCACCTTAGATGAAAATTCATTCTTATGGAATAGGAAGTTAGGACGTACACTATTGCTTACAATCTTAAAATTTTCTAAGAATGATGTAGTAAGAGGCTTGCTTTCCTAATGAACATTTGTGTGAATCATGCATAAAAGGAAAACATGTTAGAAGATCATTTAAGGCAAAGAAGAAAATTTACACCAATAGAGTACTTAAATTAATTCACATAGATGTAATTGGACCATCGAGATATGCTAGTTTGAGTGGTAGATTTAATGCACTTGTAATTATGGATGACTTTTTAAGGTTTACATGGATTCGATTTCTTGTTCACAAAAGTGATGCTTTTAACGAGTTTGCTAAGTGGTGTAGGTTGGTTCAAAATAAGAACTTGGCAATCATAGCCATTAGAACCAACCATGGTGGTGAAATGTGAGACATTTGAGCAACTGTGCGACAAGTATAGAGTGGAGCACAAATTTTCATCACCAAGGACTCCCTAACAAAATAGAGTGGTAGAAAGGAAGAATATAACACTTATAGAGATGACAATGACAATGATGTATGAATATGATATACCAAAATTCTTTTGGACTAAGGCAATGAACACTACATACTATATAATCAACTGATTGCATCTTAAAAAGGACAAGATGAAATCATCATATGAGCTTTTGAAAGGTGAGAAGCCAAACATTTTTTCACTTTCATAGATTTGGTTGTAAAGTCTACATTCATAATGATGGTAAGGATAATCTAGTAAAGTTTGATGTTAAATTGGATGTAGGCACATTTCTTGGAAACTCATTAACTAGTAAGACATATAAAGTATACAATAGGACTAGAGTGGTAGAAGAAAGCATACATATAAAACTTGATGATATGATTTCACCCCTAAGAAAGGTTGTTGGTTTGATGATGTAGGTACCAAAGAAGACGATGATGAAGTTTAAGTCATTCAAAAAAAGTAAATGATATGGAAGTCAAAGATGAAGAATTTATGAAGGATCTCTCTACAAAGAATTGGGTAAATGATAAAAATCATCCTATGGATCAAGTGATTGGAGATGTTAAGGATAGGGTGAGGATAAGGAGAGAAGTAAATGAGGTCATAAAAAACTCGACATTTATTTCTCTTATTGAGACTAAAAATATCAAGGAAGCACTTGAAGATGAGCATTGAGTGATGGCTATGCAAGAAGAACTAAATCGATTCAAGAGAAATCAAGTTTAGTAATTGGTAGCCCCTCCAAAGGTTAAAACCATCGTAGGAGTCAAGTGGGTGAATAAAATCAAGTATGATGAACATAGAGAGATGGTAAAGAATGAGTCTAAGTTGGTAGTTCAAGGATTCTACCAAGAACAATGGATGTGAATAGAATGGTTTTGAACGGATACATCCAAGATTGGTATCCAGTAAAGAACAAGTATGATAAGGAGACATTTACACTAGTTGCATGATTGCAAGCTATAAGGCTTTTATGTGCATTTACATCTCACAGCTTCAAAAACTGAATGTGAAGAGAAAGTTTTTGAACATATATATCCTAGAAGAAGTGTAAGTAAAGTAACCTCATTTAAAGACCATGAACATTCAGATCATATGTATAAGCCCAACAAGGCTCTATACAGTTTGAAACAAGCTCCAAGGGCTTGGTATGAGAGGTTAAGTAATTTTTTTACTCAACATGGATACAGTAGAGGCAAAGTAGATAACACCTTATTTTTTGTGCTGCAATTTCTTCTTTGTGCAAAGAGTTTAGTGAATTGATGCAGTGTGAGTTTGAGATGAGTATGATGGAAAAGCTCAAGTTCATCCTAGGGCTTCAAATCAAATAACTCACAAACAAGATCTTCATACACAAAAGTAAGTACACCAAAGAGCTCTTGAAGAAATTCAACATGCAAGGGTGCAAAGGTACAAAGACTCTCATGGAGTCTAATTTTAAACTTAAAAAGCATGAGGAAGAAGAAGATGTAGATCAAAATCTTTATAGAGGTATGATCGAATCCTTACTTTACTTAACCACTTCTAAACTGGATATCATGTTTGTTATGTGCTTGTGTGCTAGATTTCAATCATGTCTTAAAACATCACATGTTGTTGCTTGCAAAATAATATTTAGGTACTTAGTTGATATTATGGATCATGTTTTATGGTATCTTAGTTGTGATAACTTTGATTTATATGGATATATCTATGCGGATCATGGTGGCTGTAAGATTGATAGAAACAATACTAGAGGCGTATGTCATTTTCTATGATCATCGTTGATTTCATAGGAGAGTAAGAAATAAGTGAGTGTAGTAATTCTACGATGGAACCCGAATATGTAGGTGCAGGAAGTGCTTGTCCTCAAAGTGTTTTGGATAAAACATTGATTGCATGATTATGGAATAAATGTGTCTAATGTTCCTATCTATTATGATAATACTAGTGCAATAATTTTAAGCAAAGTTCATCTATTGCATAGTAGGACTAAACACATTGAAATTAGGCATCATTTTCTTCGTGATCATCATTTGAAAGGTGACATTTCCTTAAAATATGTACCAACCTTGGATCAATTAGCGGACATCTTAACTAAGCCACTTAAAGCAGAACTATTTAATGATATTAAGCTGAGAATTGACATGTGTGATTTGAATTCTTTATGGTATGTTTTTTTTTTTGCATTTTTCTATACATGCATACACTCATACAATAGCTTGGTCCAATGGTACACTTTACACTTGAACCATAAAGTTAGTTTTATCAGTAAGTTTTGAAAAAATCATGTATGAGATGATTTCTGATTGAGTAAATCAACTCTTGGTCGAGTAACTTGAAGAAGTCTGGTCGAGTAATTTGAAGAAGTCTGGTCGAGTAAAAGACACCCTAGTGGAGTAAAATCTTCTTAATCAACTAGAAAAAAGTCTAGTCAAGTGGGTTTCAAAGATAACTGTACCTATTTGCTTCTGGAACTGAGTAGTTTAATTCTCTTCGAGTAAAACTCTTTCTTAGTCGAGTAAAATTTTTTGTTCGACTAACATGTGACCTGTTCAAGTGAAGATTATAGTTAGCAGCTTTCTTGCCAATTTTAGACCTATTCTACTCGAGTGGAACTAATCTTAGTCGACCAATATTTCTCAGTCTGGTCAACTAATACAAAACCTAGTCAACTAAAACGAGTCTCAATCTAATATAACACTTGACAGTCTTATTTCTCTCTTTACTCTAAAACACAAAAACCTAGCTATGGTCAACCATAATGTTCACAACCCTCATCTTTCTACTTCAAATCCTCACCAAAACCACAATACCTATTCACCATTTCACTTAAATCAATCTTCCTTTCCTCTAAAACCTCAATAAATCACTTCAAACCCTAGAAAATGCACTATAAACCCTAATCTCTCAAATCCTTAACTCATTCTCAAAATCTTCAAGGATGGCTAGAATAAAAGTTCCTCAAGTTGGTAGTGAAGATGATT
>CANYCX014301069.1:0-12228 GCA_948193385.1 Breynia disticha f. nivosa | reverse complement strand
TAGATAATAAATTAAATTGAGAGTAGTAGTACTTGACCGGACCCGTGGATACGACACTCGACACTTCGTTTTTCTATACTATATGCGATAGGTGCGCTTGCCTTTATCACATTTCTTTAGCATCGTTTAAAGACGTGTCAGTGAGCAATCTCTATTCAACACCCCCTTCTAGAGCTTGCATAGACTCTACATAACCAGTATAGTTTCCCTCTTTGTGCCCAATGCTCTTCCTCCTGCTTTAGTAACCTTTGAAGTTCCCTCTTTAAATCCATCAGTTCGTTTAAAGAACATCTGTCTTCACACAGTTTAAACCAGCCAAACCTTTTTTGAACCTCCCTAATCCTTCTCCTAAATTTCATTGCAAAGTCGTGTCCCCATTTTCCCAATTTTGAACTGCAATATTTCAAACTAAATAAGATGTCTCTCCCAGCCGTTTCCTCCCAAGATCTCTTGACGATCTTTCCACATTCCTCCTCCCCTACCCATTGATTTTCGAATCTGAAGGCTCTATCTCTTCTTACAATAAATTATTGCACTTCAATATAAATAAGCAAATGATCAAAAGTGGAGTAAGGGATATGAAGTACCTTAGTTGTGAATCGGTTCCTCCATTCCTGGTCGCTACTCCCCGGTCCAACCTCTCTTGAACCCAAGCTGTCGTACCTCCGTGTATTTCCCATGTGAAGGGGGTGCCTTCGTATCCCAGGTCAAACAAACTGCAATCATCCAATGCCCTCCTGAAACTATCAATTAGATGTTGAGGATGAGAACCCCTCCCTTTCTTCTCAATTCTATTCAACAATTCGTTAAAATCCTCACAAACTAGCCAAGGGAGTTTAGAGAGCAAAGACTCTTAGTAAAGCCCACGACCTTTCCCTTTGGTTTCTATTGGGCCACCTATAAAAACCCGTCACTCTGAATGCGTCGTCTCCGTCCATTTTATTTTGTAAACCTATTTGTCTTTGGGAAGAGCCTAGAACTGTAGCATGATCCTTTTTCCTCCAAAGCATTGCCAATCCCCTACACCTTTCTAACTTTTCCACAACAAAAAGGCCTTCAACTCAAATCTTTTTTCATATTTTTTCCATAGTGTCCTCATTAGCAAGTGTTTCCATAAGGAACACTATGTTGGGCTTTTTATCACGGACCAACTCCGTCAGCATACGAACTGCGTCTGGGTTGCCCATCCCAGTGCAGTTCCAGCTAATGCAGTTCATGGCTCTCGACGGCCCTGCTCAACAGGGTCTGCTGTTTCAATAGTGTTAGTACCCATGTCAAAACCCATTTCCATAGTCCCATCAGCCTGCAAACTAGAAAACCCATTATTATTCACCTCCTCTTGGGCCTCGAACTCAGATCTTCTTCTCTTAGCCTCCGTAAGTTCTAACTCCATACTTTCTTGTTCAAGCCCACTTATTTTAACCGGCCCAACTTGAGAAGTGTCACATGATTTTTTTATGAATTTTCCACCCGTGCATGCCACTATGCTCTTTCCACGTTCCTCATGAACTAACAGATTTTTGGGTCGTTACTCCCTTCCCACTCCCATGCATGACCGATACTCTAGGACCCACGATACCCTCCTCCCTTCCCTGCCTCCTCTCTTCCTTGTTCCCCGCCACCAATTCTGATGCTGGATTCCCGGCTCCCTCCTCTCCAATGTACCTTGGTTCAAATCGTAGAAACATTTTACCCTCATTAACATTAGACAGTGGTTGTGCTTGCAACTTCGGTCCAAATTTCCTTGGTGCTAACCCCTCTGGGAAATCGAAAGCTAACTTGTAGAAATGCTCGCCATGACCAATGAAACCACAGGAGAAACAAAAAGGTGGGAGTATCTCATATCGAAACGTAATAATCTGCACCGTAACTTTATCGAACTATAATCTTAATTGAGCCTTTAATGGTTTCCTTACATCCATCCTGACCCTCATCCTCTGATAGCTCCTCCAGAAGCCATTGAAATTGTTTGGATCTGAAGCCAAAAACATCCCTAACCTATCACCAATCCTTCTGAGAACAAATTCTGATCGAAATCCAACCAGGATGTCAAAAACCTGAACCCATATCTCCATTTGATAAAGCTCCAAGGACATCGGGTCATCCCCCTCAAATAATCTCTGCACCAGCAACAACTGATTGTCAAAGGTCCAAGGGCCCCCTTCTATGACCCTTCGAATATCCACTTCATGATAGAACTGGAAAAGGTAGAGGTTCTCATTCAATTTAATAATGCAGACGCCTTTTCCCAGTTGCCATAACACTGTAAGAACCGGCTTCATCTTTTCTTCCTTAATCCCCCGCACTGTTAGCAATGTACCCACTAGAGCGAAAGTGAAATATAGTGTTTCACCATTGCCTATTGAGGCATTTTCGATAACCAACGTCTCTTCCTCCGCATCATCATGAATCTTAAATGTTGCACATCACACCGCCACTTCGTATATATTGCTCGACGATGTCATTCCCTGATTGTTGCTCCTCTAAACTTATAGAACAATCCACTACCTAGAGAAACTCAAGTGACCACTAAACGAAGAAGACGTAAAGACCAAAAGAGAACGACTTATATAAGTTAACATGAACAACTGAAACCACCTGCGTAATCCATACTAAACATAACCAAGGAGAATTGAAACCTCATCATGTAGAGGAGGACAAGACCATATAACATTGGTCAATTATATGAATGTCTGATTTCATGTTTTAAATTGCAAAAATGTCACTTTTTATTCTCTCTAAAAGTGAACAGTAATGAACACTAAACACATAACCTGACATTTTTGCAATTGTAAACTCGAAATCGGGCATTCATATAATTGTCCAACGTTGAACAGACATAAAAACATACCCGACATTCTTACAATTGAAAACACAAAAATGAACATTCTTCTAATTTTTCGAAAAGAATTTGAGAAAAAATTGTGAAAATGGCTTATTTCTTGTGTGTATCAGTACGTAAAAAATTTCTCAAAAAATTTATGAAGATCAAATTAAGTTGTGTTCCTGTTGAAGGATGAGTCGGCAACTCATAAGCAGTGGCTTTGTTGAAGGAACGATGGGACTCGTTTAATAGCGAATGATGTTGCTCCATCGAATAAAGTGTGGTCCCCACTCGACTTCTCCAATTCATTGTCGATTTTTACACCGCCCTCTTCAAATATCGAACTAAAGAGAACATCACATGATCACAACCTGCAAGGTGCACTTAGCTCAACCCTATTTACATTTGAAGATCTGAAAGTTGTATTCTCTTGAGAAGAATGCTAATATCAAAAGGGGTTTCATATTGGAATATACGACAAAAGTATAGATAATTTCAGAATGAATTTGAAAATATCAATATTAATAATTAAAAAAATTACATTAAAACGTAAAATTGGAAGAAAAATATGAAGTTTTGTATATAAAATGTATGAAGATTTTGACCATAGCTTGTAATCTTTGCTGAAGAGAATCTCATCACAGTCGCAATAAATATTAATTACTAAAATAAATTGTTTAATTATGAATATTAATCTAGTTAGCACGGCGAAATGAAGACGAAATACTTGAGATAATGACGTTGTTGGTCGTCCTCCAACTACAACTCACAAACAGTGGAAGAATTTTGGCAAGCGACCCGTTTTAGAGTATTGTACCACTTATGTTAATGATCTATGAGAAAACAACACTTAGTTTTTTTCAGTCATAGTCTTATCAAAGGAGGAGGACAATATTTTCTATTGCCAATTTTCTTTGCAGAGAAAATAAAACTCTCTGTAATAAGGGATTAGGAAACTAGGATTTTCGTTAAGAGTCTTTATATATTAGTGAAAAACTTACTCAATTTGTCCTTATGTGCAATACTCAATTAGTGTTTCCCCTTCCCTATTGGTACTCCACCTTGAAGATCATCAACTAGACTTTTCTCCAGCCCGGCCAATATTGCGGATTGTGAAATAATCGTTAAATAAATTTAACACAATAAAATTATTATCATTGAAGTAAAATATTAAACAATTAATTAAAAACACTATTACTATTGCAAAATTTTGAATTTTTCTTTATAAACAACATTATTTGTTTTACAAAATTTTTGTTGTTCTCGATTATAAATAAGAATCTTTAATCTATATCTTCTTTCAATCCTTGAAATAGCAAATAAGTAGACAATAAAGATAATTTATATAAATAAAATTTTTTTAAATATTTTTAAAAATCTCCTTATAAACTATATTACTTGTAATATTTTTTTAATTTATCAGCTTCACCAAAAATTATAATCTTAATGTTGAATTTTGTCCTAACTCTTGATACAATAACATACATTTGACTATGGAACAATTAAGGTGTTTTGATAAACAAAATTTAAAAACAAATAAAAAATATTATTTGATTCATTTTTTTTTCATATCACATAACTCATTAAATATTCAAAATTAAAATTTTAAGTGTTCAATTTTATTAAAATAAGAATAAAAAGAATAAATAAAAAATAACTAATATTACTTATTACAAATACCAAATTATATATTTTTATTGAATGGTTTAAATAATATCATTAGTAATTAAATGACTGTTAATAACATCTTTGAAAGGAGTATTAGATTTGGATACAGTTGAATCCAACACTCCAAAATAAACGACAAAGAACACTCATTAAATGTTTTTAAAAAATTTAAAAAATAAAAATAATAATTTATTTAAATTATCTAAAACAATATGTATGAAGAGACAACTGTTCTTTCACATTTTTTTAATTTCATTTACTTTGAGGCATCTTGTATATTTGTATTAGAATAATGTGAATTATGAATAATTCCGTTCTCTACAAAAAATACTTGTTTCAACTAATATCGAAAGTAATTAACATAAAAATATATTTTTATAAATTAATATATTTTAGTCATTCAATTATATAAAAAAAATTAAATTCCATTACTAATAAAAAATTATAAATCTATAATGAAAGATTTAAAATAATAGAATTACTAATTAAATAGTTGACAATAGCATTTTTAGGGGTGTTAAATTTTGATACAATTATCTAATGTAAATTACCTTTATAAGTAAATATTCAATAAATATAAAAAATTATTAAATTTCTTTCATAATATTTTTTGTAAAGAAAAAATGAGTTAGATTAATTGAAGCTCACCAAATGGTTTTAAAAATAATTAAATATATTAAAAATTAATTAAAAAGATAATTGATAAATCTAAAATAATAAAAATTTAATACATAATCATCATTAATGATATTAAAATTAATTAAAAGTCCAAATTACCATAAAATTGCACATAAAATTTATTAATTAGAAAAATAAAAATGCCAATGCATGTAGTTTTAGTGTATAAAAATAGTTTTTAAAAATAGATTTATAATTATTATTGTTTTCTTTTGAATTACTTTTTTTTAGCACTAATTAAATATCAAAAAAAGGAAAAATATTTTCCAAAATTTAAGCCTCTATGTAGAGATGATCATATAAGTTCAAAAAAAGCATGCAGTAGTTTATTTTATGAGGTTACAGCTCCCTCATATTTCATCTTCTTCACAATCTTATAACAAATAACAACACACCATCATCATATCTGCATGTATATATATTCCTTAAATGTTCTTCACTATTCCATTCGCCATTAATCGTCATATCTTGCCTGAATCCTAGAATAATATTTCATTTGTAATTCCAATATCCATAATGAAATACAAATTCAATATTATCTTTCTCTTCTTTCTCGTTTACTGGTTTTTTCCGGCCAATGCAGAGACAAACTGCGTCGTGGTTCACGATTTCTCTCCAAATTTCAATGTGTGTGCCGATGGTCGAGTTATAAGAATGCCAGTTCAGTATATTATCATCCCTCCCCAGCTTGATCCTGAGACCAATACTCAATCCAAAGATGTTATATACTCTCCATCATTGAACCTATCTGCTAGGATTTTTCTTCCTCAGAACGTCACCGAACAACAAGGCAAAAAATTGCCGGTAATCGTTCACTACCATGGCGGATTATTCGCCATGTTCTCTTACGCAAATCCTATGTTTAACAGCTTTACTAGCAGATTGTCTGCATATGCAAATGCCATAGTGATCTCAGTTGATTACCGGTTAGTTCCTGAGCAACAATTACCGGTGCCGTTCGAAGATTCATGGACCGCAGTCCGATGGATTGCATCACATGCTACCGGTACCGGCACTGAAGAATGGTTGAATAAATATGCCGATTTTGATAAATTTTTTGTGATGGGAGATAGTGCTGGTGCGACAATATCGGTTAATATGGGACTAAGATTGGGTCAAGAGAAGCTGAACGGAATAAATCTCCGAGGATTGATCTTATCAATGCCATATTTTATTAACCTTGCAAATCTCACAAAAGACAACGTATTCGACCAAAATTTCTACAAGCTTGCGTATCCGTCGGCGATTGGAACTAACGATTTGCTGCTAAATCCGGGGGACGATCCGAAACTGGCGACACTTGGAAGCCCTAATGTGTTCGTACTTCTGGGCGAGAAGGACCAGTTTCTGGGATTGCAGAAGACATTTTGGGAGAAACTGGTGCATAGTGGATGGAAGGGAAAGGCAGAGTCGAGGGAGATTAAAGAGGCATTGCATGATTTCTACTTGAGTCCGAACAATGTAACGGAAGCCAAAGTCTTGACCAGAGAAATGGCTGGTTTTGTTTCTTTGTGGTCGGCAGCCTAAAACTAGTTTGGGTTTTATGAATATTGTGGGAATGTATTTTCATTTTGGAGGAATTCATGTTCTTTGATTTGTGGTCAGAAAAAAATAATGAATTATTCTAATATTCATATAAAGTAATTCTCAAAAAATTAAAAAAGATATTTTTTAAGTAGATTTTTTTTTTGAAAAAAATGTTTTGCACTAGCTATACTAGTGGGTAAATTTTAATATGAGACTTTTGAGGAGGGGACTCAATGAGACTCCTTCTTTATTTAACTGAAAATGTACAGATTACGTAAATATAAAACTGCTTTGTACTGAATAAATTAAAAGCTTAAATTTATTTTGACTAAATCAAAAAATCAAAATTAATTACCTAAAGAGGAGACTCGTAGTAAAAATCTATTGTACTAATGGAATACTATGTCTACACGTCTCACTCCACATACACCAACAACAAATGACAACAAAATTAATTAAAAAAACATAATTATTACTTCAATAATTATTTAAATCATAACATCAATCACTCCTAGGTACGAAACTACAAGCCTTCCGTGCCTCTCCTCCATAAGACCGCCCCCTCTTGTCAACAGAAAAGAGTGGGCGGCAGCTTGAGAAATTGACAGACGAAGGGCTATGTTGTTTCGTAATAAGATCTTGACTTGCTTTCATTTACTCTATCTTCCTCCTAAATGTATTGACATGCTTTCATTTACTCTCTATTCCTCATTAAGATCTTGACATGCTTTTGCTCCATTAACTTTCTTGGTAGTACACAAACCAAGAACAATAAGCTTCATCAGACATGGCCAAGATTAAAGTCCATATGTCCTTGGTCCTCCGAGAATGAGAACGAATAAATTATAAGCTCAGTGCTTCATCTTTTCTTTAGTTTTCTTCACGTCTTCATTAAGTGGAGCCCATTTCTTTCATGTAGTTTTTCACAGGAATGATGTGAGATTCTTTTTGAAACATGATATTTGGAATTTAACCCAAAGACCATATTGAATGAGAATTTTATTGTCATGAGCGAAAAAAATGCATATGAAATTTTTCGTTATTTTGGGTTGCAAATTAGTGAGACTTGTTACATTGTGATTTAATGTTGTTTTCATTAGCCACATGGTGAGAAGGACAGTTAAGTGGGTAATTACTCCAATTGGACAAGACCAAGTAATTTCAATTGCAAATGTGTATGTATATGCTCATGTGGTCTAAGATTATTTTACTCTACAATAAATCTATATATTTTTTAAATGCAATTAAATCTATTTAATACTCTTCATTAATTAATAGTTTAAACTCATTTATCGAAGAAAATATAAGAGTAAACTCACTTTGCACCAAAATAACTAAACTTGTTAAGTCATATGAATTTTTTCTTTCCATTAAGTGATATTAAATATAGTTAAAAAAAAGTGATATTAAATATAAAATAAATCATACAGTAATAACATATTAAAAACAGTTTCATATTATGTCTCTTTTTGTTTTCGTTTCTTTTTATTTTTAACGCAAAAGGAAACAAAGGAATTGCTATATAGACTTGTTTATTATTTATATACGTCGAATTTTTTTAATTAAAATGTCGTCCCCCTTAAAAAAATTTTGTTTCCGTCATTGATCACTCCATCAACCATCTCATCATTTTCCTAATCATTGTCTTTGGCTAAAGCAAGTCCGAGGAATTCAGGTACTAGTAACCATAGACTTGGATAAGTATTTACAAGTGTCGCTTTTACTAATGTATGAGCAACCCCATTTGCTAATCACTTTACATGTAAGACTATGATATCATATCTCTCCTAAATCAGACTAATACAATTAGAGATAATACCTCCAAATTCGCTAACATCATCTTTATTGCTATTCACTGAATCCACCACAATTTTGGAGTCTGTCTCTATGTCTACATTGCATTTGACGATGATGAACCCATCTTCTTTCAGTGCTAATGATTCTGTTATTTCCGGTCTAAAACATCCCACCATCCAACTAGATCCACATTCCTTTACTGTTTCGTATTCATCTCGCCATACCCACCCATAGCTAATCCGGTTTTCTCGGTCGTCAATGCCCACATCCACATATATTTTGGTTTTGTCTAGTTGTGGCTTCTTCCACCTCATACCATCTGCATCTTGCTGTAAATCTGAACCATTTATGTTCTTTCTAGCTTCTTGTCATTCAGCCACAAACTTGAAACCTTGTGCTACTACATTACTCGGTTCTTGTTTCTTATTTTTTTGTACAACAACATTTCGTGCCCTCCAAATACTCCACAAGGTTATGCATACATGCTCCAGTTGTGTCATCGAGCTACTTGTGGCCATAGCAGTGAACCAAGATTAAAAAGATTCTTCCTGCGGATTTGTGAGTTCTATTCCGACCTACATTTAACATTGCCTTGCATAATTACAGTCAAAAAATATATGACACAAATACTTCCCAAGCTCATTTCAAAAGACACACTTAATCTCTACGTCCATACCTCTTAAAAACAACCTTTCCTTGACAGGAATTGAGTTTGTAGATTTTCCATGTATAACATTTTATCCATGGAGGGATATATTGTCTGTCAACAATGGTTGGCTTGGTTGGCCACCAACCACCTACCACCTACCACTTACCACCGAAAGAAAGGAGGCAAGTCAAGGAAAGTGGGCAGCACTGCGGTTGGTTCTTGCCTATAAGAGGCAAGAACCCCAAAGGTTTCAGTATCCCAAAATCCTTCTTATGCTAATCTCTTCAGTTTTGAGAGAGAAAAAAATTTGAGAGAGTTAGAATGTGTTTCTCCTATTTTCAAGAGAGATTATTATTGTTATCTCCTTGTTATTTAGAGAGATTGTTGTAAATAGTGAAATTCTTCTATCTTTGCTTGTGGTTTTTACCCTAATTTGTTTGGGGGTTTTCCACGTAAAATCTATCTCAAAATATTTCCATTATTTTTCTCAAATTATTGGCTGCAGTCTTGCTCTAATCTGGTGTTCATTCTCCGCCAAAATTCGCAACAGGTGACAACAAGTGGGGTCTATATTGCAGAGAAGAGAAAAATACGAGGAATTTTTCGGTGTGATCCGTTTTGAAAACGGAGGCAAAATCACTTTAAGGTGAATAGTGATTTACTGCTGAAAAGGTGGCAGAGCTACAGTTAAAATTGAGTGAATATTGATTTACTATTCATACGTACTATTCACGTGCTACTATTCATACATACTATCACTATTCATACGTACGATTACTATTCACGTGAAATAGTGTGAGCTAATTTTTCTCATAACTGATCGTGATAGAAGCAATGACAGCAAAATTTGAGATTGAAAAGTTCAATGGGAGAAACTTCTCACTGTGGAAGTTAAAGATAAAGGCTATCTTGAGAAAAGATAATTGTCTAGCTGCCATCAGTCAAAGGCCGACAGAATTCATAGCTGAGAACAAATGGAATGAAATGGATGGAAGTGCTGTTGCAAATCTTCATTTGGCACTTACAGATGAGATATTGTCGAGCATAGATGAGAAGAAGACAACAAAGGAGATTTGGGATCATCTCACGAAGCTGTATGAGGCCAAGTCACTTCACAACAAGATTTTCCTTAAAAGGAAACTGTACACTCTGCGGATGTCAGAATCTACTTCAGTGACAGAGCACATCAATACTGTGAACACACTATTTTCTCAACTTATATCGTTGGAGTATAAAATAGATTCATAGGAGCGTGCTGAACTTTTGCTTCAAAGTCTACCAGACTCATGTGATCAACTCATCATCAATCTTACAAATAATGTTCTTACTGACCACCTGAACTTTGATGATATTGCTGCTTCTATTCTAGAAGAAGAAAATCGGCGCAAAAACAAAGAAGACAAGTTGGCCAATTCTCAGCAAGCAGAGACATTGATGGTGATGAGAAGGAGATCAATGGGGCATGGCTCAAGTGGGAGCCAAAATCATGGTAGGTTAAAGTCAAGGAGCAGAAAGAACCTGAAATGCTACCATTGTGGCAAGAAAGGTCATACGAAGAAGGATTGCTAGAATTTGAACAAGAAAAATTCCACTCCGCAAGGGAATATAGCGATTACCTCAGAAGAAGGTGATTTTTGTGAAGCAGCGACAACTAACAAAGGTAGGAAGTCCAGTGTACGTGATGTACAATGCCCAAGAAACTACAAAGCTGGATTCAAATTCTAGGATATGCTTGTTCTTGGGGTATGCTGATGGAGTAAAGGGATATCGCTTGTGGGATCCACTGCCCACAAGGTTATTATCAGTAAGGATGTTATCTTCACAGAAGATAAACTATGAAAAGAAGAAAGTGATGATAGCACTATCAAAGAAAAGTCAGAGACTACTGTGGTAGAGGTGGAAAATGACTTTTCTGAAGCAGCACCAGAGCATGAAGAACAAGAACCAGTTGAATCTGAGACTGTGGAAACTCGTCGAATGAATCGTGAGAGGAGACGACCAGCTTGGCACTCAGATTATATTATGGAAAGTAATGTTGCATATTGTCTTCTAACGGAGGATGAGGAGCCTTCAACTCTCCAAGATGCAATGAAAAGTTCATATGCATCTCAGTGGATGGCAGCAATGCAGGAAGAAATTGAAGCTCTCCATAAGAACAAAACTTGGGAGCTTGTGTCGTTACCACTGGGACGAAAGCCCATCGACAACAAATGGGTGTATAAGATCAAGCGTAACAACAAAGATCAAGTGGAGCGGTATCGTGCTAGATTGGTGGTGAAAGGATATGCTCATAAAGAAGGTATCGATTTTAATGAAATATTTTCTCCTGTAGTTCGAATTACCACAGTTCGAGTAGTTCTGGCAATGTGTGCTACATTTGACCTACATCTTGAGCAGTTAGATGTGAAAACTGTTTTTCTTCATGGAGAACTTGAAGAAGAAATCTATATGCTCTAACCAGAGGGTTTTAAAATAAATGGAAGAGAGAACTTGGTTTGCAGGTTGAACAAATCTCTATACGGTCTCAAATAGGCGCTGAGGTGTTGGTATAAGAGATTTGACTTCTTCATCATGAGCCTTGGATACAATAGACTAAATGCAGACCCTTGTGCATGTTTCAAGAGGTTTGATGAAAATAGTTTCATTATTTTGCTATTGTATGTAGATGACATGTTGGTGGCAGGCCCCAACAAAGATCATACTAAAGAATTGAAGGCACAGTTGGCTAGGGAATTTGAAATGAAGGACTTGGGAACAGCAAACAAGATTCTAGGAATGCAAATTCACCGAGACAGAAATAACAGGAAGATTTGGCTTTCCCAGAATAATTATTTGAAGAAAATCTTGCAACGCTTCAACATGCAAGAGTGTAAGCCAATTTCTACCCCACTTTCTGTTAATTTCAAGTTATCCTCAAATATGTGTCATAGCAGTGAAGCAGAGGGGATGAAGATGTCTCGAGTACCGTATGCATCAGCAGTGGGGAGTTTAATGTTCGCTATGACTTGTACAAGACCAGACATTGCGCATGCAGTGGGAGTAATAAGTCAGTACATGGCGAATCCTGGTAGAGAGCATTGTAATG
>CANYCX014300485.1:0-10457 GCA_948193385.1 Breynia disticha f. nivosa | reverse complement strand
GTGGATAATTGAGCCTGTGTGGTTCATATTTATTGTGTGCAATACTGAATAAATGTTGTTAAGATCTGTGTGATCAGACTTATTATTTCCTGTGTGGACCATTGATCTCTGTGTGAGATAAAATCTATAGAATGTTGTGTGTTATTCTATTATTGTTCTGTGTGAACTTCTTCTTATCGCTACCTGTGTGGTTCGATATTATGTACAATTGATCTGTATGATCTTAATGTTGTTGTGTGTTATATTGTGATCTTTATGATCAAGATTATTTAGATAATGTTATGTGCTGACTTAATGTATAAACCTGTGTGGTTGATATGTTGTGTGTTGTTTCTATCTGTGTGATTCGTTTGACTGGCATACAGAGATGCCATAGGGAGAAATCAGTTAGGCACGCCTTCGTGCTAATTCGTATTTTTTCCTGCACATCATTTACTTTATATAAAGCTAAGAATCCTTACTGAGTATATTTTATACTCACCCATGTTTATTGTTTAAATAATTGTGCAGGTTTAGCAGGGTTGCCCAAGGAGGATTTGAGCACGTATTTTAGCAAACATGGATTATTTGTAAATAACATTCAAAAGTGCATTTGTTTGAGGGTATTTCAATTACATTGATGTAAAAGTTGATTAACAGTTTTCTATATCCATTTTTTTCTTGAATGGTTTAGAATATTTGGAAAATAATGATTTAAATTTTGAGTCTCACACCTTTGATAACATCTCAACATTTTACAACTGCATCTTGTTAGAGCCTACTTGTTAAGCTTAGCGCATGTGTAACATCCAACCTTGTGCGTAATATACCATACATGATAAATCGAATAGCAGATGCATATTGGCCTCTAGTCATTTTGCCCGATTCTTTTTTTATCCTTGAGACACTTCTCGCTAGTAATAGGCACTCCCAAAGATAAAGATATATAGATTATATTTCTTAGAGTCACTCATTCTAAACCTTTGTAGTACTTTGTTTTTGTACTTTTTCTTAACTCAGTCCTAAAAGCCAATATGATCAATCTATATGTATGTGGATCCCAAAATATCATATCAACTTCACCAAAGTATTTCATTAAGGGTCACTTGCTCAACCATTGCTCAACACTAAACTATATTTGGATGTCATTCCCAATTAGCAGGATGTAATCTCATATAAGACAAGGAAGACCAATATGCTTTTTGTACACACAAGACTCATCTTTCTTGATGAAATCAAATTCTCTGACTACTTTATCAAAATGGAAATTTTAGGCCTAGGATGCTGATTCAATCCATAAATGAATCTTTGAAGCTTAAAAACCTTATTAGGGTTGTTTGGATTAATAAAACCCTTAGTGTGTGTTATATACACATCAGGAATTTTCCATTTAGAAAAGTTGTTTTGATATCCATTTATTATATCTTATAATCATGCTATGCATCTATGGCAAGAAAAAACCAAGTAGACTTGAGCATGACTACAGGCAAAAATGTTTCATCATACTTTATACCATGAATCTGCCTAAATCCCTTAGGGACGATCCCATCATTGAATGTGTTATTGTGTTGGGTTTTCTAAAATGTTCTAACATCTATGGCAGCAAAAAAACTTAAAAACACGTTAAAGACAGCCAAGAAAAACATCAAAAAAACAAGAAGCGCATGTATTTATTCCTATTTGATAACTAGTTAACAGAAAAACAAAATCTTTATAGAAAAGAACTTACATTGTTTCCTCTCCATCAATGTTGTAGGTTTTCTTGCACCTGTTCCAAGAACCACAGATGCAATTCCTCTACAAAAGTAACACACGAATTAGCGGAAAGTGTATTAGCACAAAGGTAGAGTCAGTTCACCTTATTCTTGGTCAAACAAAAGAGAATCTTGTGAAATAGAGGACACAACGATGATATTTTTTAGGAAGCTTACGATAATAGGGAGGTGTTTGAGGGTGGCACTCACTTAATGAAAAGACTAGGGTTTGTGTTGTTTTATAAAGAAGAGTTGTAAATCATTAAACCACTCAACAATTCTAGCGCCATTAAGACTTTGTTAAGTGTTTAATTAAAACAAAATTCTTTCAAAAACAACCACCATTATCGTAGCTCTTAATGTGGATAACTAATAATATTTATTTTTTATTTCATGTCACATTAATCTTGTCTTAATTAAAGATAAGCTTCGTATATTTTCTCCTATTTATCTACTTACATATTTTCACTTAAGACAACATATTCTATAAATAATCTTTGTCTTAAAAATCATGTAAGAAATAATAAATAATATTTTTCATCCATATTTGGTCCTAATTACCAAAATTGGCCTAAATGCCCGATCCGGCCCCATAGCCAGATTTTGACCTAAGGTGAAAAATAAAAAATACTCTGTTTGGTTTTTCGTTATCCATGTGCGATCTGTGGACTACTTAATAAAAGTAATGAGTTTAATAACTCATAAACTATACGCGGTCTCTAATAAGACACTATGATCATCGTAAATTAAATAGCTGACGAGCGGTGTCAACAGTCCTACTACAATTCGAATTCATCCCTTGACCTCCAATCTTGTTTATCAAGCGGCCAGTGATATCTGCTCTCAGGTTCATGAGAGGGTCAATCCCTTCACTTCACCATACTTGTAAGGATAATATTTGACATTGCAAATAGTGATCGCTCGCCAAATACAATGTCCTACATTGTACCTATGCACTTCCAGGTTCTATTATGAAGGCCCTCAACCTTGATACCTCAAGCGCTTAATTAACATTCTTTGATTTTTTATAAAACACAAACCACAGGTTAATACATGAAGTGATAAAATAATGCCTCATAATTTTATTACTGATTAATAAAATTACAAACAATGTATTGGGTCAGGGCTTACACTAACACGGAGTGAATTGACCGCGTCTGGGCATGATTTGACCATGACTCGACTACGTCTCAATGTGACTGTGACTCGAACTCATCTCGGCATGATCAATCCCGTCTCGCCAAGACTCAAACGCATCTCGACATGATTATAGCATGACTCGACTTAGCTTTAATGTGACTCGATCCTGTCCAACGTGAGTTGACCCCTTCTCAACTTGACAAGACCGTGTCTCAGCGTGAAGTGTCTTCGTATCACCGTGACACGATGACATCTTCAAATTACTCTAGTCTGTATCAACGTGACTCGATTGCACCATGGCATTATCTAAGTGAGACTCGACCATGTCGCAGTGACACTCGACCCGATCTCTGTGTGACTCGACCCTGTCTTGACGTTACTCGACAAAGTCTTGGCGCGATTGGAGCCTGACTGAACTCATCAACGTCACTTAACCCTATCTCAATGCGACTCGACCCCGTTTCAACTTGATCCGACCCACTCTTAGCATTTTTCAACCCCCTTTGTGTGAGTTGAACTCTACTGGATGACACTCGACCTGGTTCGACGAGAGTCAACCATGTCTTAGCGTGACTGGGCCATGTCTCAGCCTGATCTAACCTTAACAATATCTGAACATCACTCAACCGTGTCACGGCATAACTCGATCATATCTTAGTGTGACTTGACCCATCTCAACATTAATCGACCTCATCTTGGAGTAATCCCAGTATGACTCAACTGCGTCTCGGCGTGACTCGACCATGTCTCGACATGACTCCATGCTTCTCGGAGTAACTCAACTCTATCTCAGCATGACTCAACCCCATCTCAACGTGACTTGATTGTGCGCTAGTGTGACTCAACCATGTATCGACGTGACTCGACCCCATCTCAGCGTGACTCAACTGCATCACGCCTTGATCAAAAAATGACTCGACTGCGCGCCAATGTAACTCAACCCAGTCTCAGCGTGAATTGACTTTATCTCGGCATGACTTGACCTATTCTCGACATGACTCGACCCTGTCTTGGTGTGAATAGACTGCATCTTGAATATCTCTCGGTATAGGTCAACCGCTCTAAGCGTGATTCGAACGTGATTGTACTGTGTTTACTCATGATCTGAGCATGATTTCACCCTGTCTCGATTTGATCCAAGCAAAACTCATCCGTATCTTGTCGTGATTTTAGCATAAATTCATCGCGCCTCAACAGATTCCAAACATGACATCACCCTGTCTCGGCGTGACACCACCCCTTGTTAACATGACTCAACGTCTTCTCGACGTGAAACGGCTTTGTCCCGGGGTGACTCTGCCCCGACTCGGCATGACTCGACCTCATCACCGAGTGACTCGACCAACGCTCCGGTATAGGTGTAAAATGAACCTGAACATATTCCAAACATGACATCACCCTGTCTCGGGTTGGGAGGGGCCGGAACAGTCCCGATTCTGGGCCGGGTTTGAACTGCTAATTTTGGGACAGAACAAACGTTTCACAAGTTGGTTTTTTATTCAAGTGGATCCAAAATGTTTGGGGAACGGTCTGGCTAAGTTGTTTCTCAAGCCATTTTGATCATCGCGGAGTCTTCCAAGGTCAGTAGAATCAAATGGTTTGACAAACGATCTGTGAAACGGTTTATAGAGGTCATTTCCTAGACTGTTTTGACTTGCTGATTCAAAATTTTATGAAATAAAGGAGGACGACACCCCTATCTTTTATTAATTTTCCCTTAGTCATGGAAGAGGAATACCGTGATTACATAAAATAAATTAATACAAAATAAAGAAAGAATGCAATGAAAAAAATACAACAACAGTAAGCCTCATCTAATTCCACAATAGAACGGGCAGCGTTCATGGTGTCTCCCTCATCGTTGTCTGAAAAGAGAATTGCAAACATAGAAGCTCTTGTGTTCTATCGATGGATCTAGACCAATCATCGACACAGGCTTGAGCTTCTAATGAACTAATGCTAAATTTGGACCTCTTCTTATCCACTATATGCCCTCCCTTGCTAAAGAGTCGCTCCACCGCTACGGTTGATGCCGGCATGACTAGGATTTGTAATGCCACCATTACGAGTGTAGGAAAAGTGACATGATATTGTTTCTACCATTCTCAAATCTAAAAATCATCATTAACCTCAAAATGTGTGGATAGATAGACTTCAAGTTCGGTGAAAAAATAGAAGTTGAAGTTCTAGATTTTTTTGACTATCTGCAGTAAATTGCGAACCAACCTTAGTTTAATAGGTTGTGATGGGTAGGCAGAAGCGAAGAGGAAGAGCCCTCAATAGGCAAAGTGGGAGCATAATGAATTAACAATTCATTAATTAAATTTCTAACTCTACTAGACATGAAAGATACATCAGTAGAAGGATTATCATCTAAATGTAACAAAGAATAATAATGACAGAAAATATCATTTAACATTTCAAATTTATCATTTAACCTAGGATAAAAAATAAAAGCAACTAAATAAACATCCAGAATTGTCCTAAAATAGTTAAGCCATTTTTCTTTAATTTCATTCATTACATATTTTATTTCATCTATTTTCTTACCTTCATTGAAGGCACCACTACATTCAAAGCTTGTTCTAAAAATTCATGAGAAATAGGCCTGTATGCATGACTAAAAAGAAAAGTAGCATCATTAAAAACTTGTAAAATATATATAATTTTTTAAAAAAAATTCCAAGTGGAAGGCAAAAGAAGAATATGAGGAGTAAATTGCGCCACAAAAGTACAGGTTGAATGCCATCTTTGTTCTATGTCCTTAGAAAATCGTCTGCGGATACATTATTTTGCTAAAAAAGTCTCTCCAGACTCTTTCTACCCCCTAGGCCTTAACCATATATGAGTCAATTCATCATTAATTAGACTAATAAATCATTTTAATTCCTCTAAACACATAAGTTCAAAATGTGCCAAACACATCTAATATGAAAAAAACGTCCCTATAAAATAAGGACGACACGAAGCATTCAATTCATTAATAGAAGCAGTATTAGCAATAGCATTATCAAAGGAAATAGAAGATACCCAATTGACTAGTCTATATTATTCTAAAACATTATTAATTACTAAAGCAATGTTAGAAGCGATGTGGAATCGTCAAAGCCTCTAAAAGCTAATACTCATTTTTATATAGTAAAATTTTCATATATAAAATGACAAGTCATATACGCAAGGTTTCCAAAAAGATCGCTCTAAATGTCAATACAAACAGAAAAAATGAATATTATTATTTTGAAAATAATCAACTAATTGTTTCTTTTTTTGTTTATATAGTTTTAACATTTGATATCGTGAAAATGGTTTAAAGGCGGGTTGAGCATATTTAGTCATCCACTTTTTAAATCCTACTTTAAAATATCCAAAGCAAGAGCTCTAGCAATAATTCTTTCGTCTGCCATCATTTTGCATTCCTTCGGTGAGAGAAAAATTTTGCTCGGAATCAGTAAAATTGAGAGGATTTGTAAATTGTGAGAGCTTTTGTATAATTGAGAGAATGGAAAGATGAAATAGTGTGAATTTAGTGTGCAAAATTGTGGGTTTATATAGAATTACGAGGAGAGAGAAAATTTAAAGAATTAAAAAAGGTTGTGGACATTGGAACCGCCAGTTCCAAGCATTGGAACCACCAGTTCGAAAGTTGGACCCGGCGATTCTAACGATTAGAACTGTCGGTTCACGGTTCAGCTGCCTGCCCAGGAACCGGTTTTACCCTATTTTTTGTCTGGCCAGTTTTAGGACTCGACAAAAAAGGCAGAGCTAGTTTTAGTCTGGCCCGCCGGTTCCGGGGCTTTTTTCTTCTCTAATGTGACTCGACCTCATGTCAGCATGATACTAACTTGACTCGTTCACGTTTGGGCATGATTCGGCCATGACTCTACCTAGTCTTGGAGTGACTCGACCCCGTCTCGGTGTGAGTCTATCTAGTTTTGGCTTGACTTAAGTGCATCTCTACGTTATTCGAGCATGACTCGACCATGTTTTGGCGTGCCTCGACCCTGCCTTGGCATAACTCTACAGCCTCTCGACGTGATCCAATGCTGACCTGACCGCTTCTTGGTGATATTTGGGCATGACTTGACCTCGTCTTGGCGTGATCTAAGTTTGACTCAACCTAGTATCGGCATGACTCACCCTGTCTCAGTGTGACTTGCTTCTCAGTAAGACTCGACCTTGTCTCGGCGTGACTCGACATCCTCTCAGTGTGACTCGAACGCGTCTCCGCATAACTTGACCATATCTTGTCGTGACTTAACTTCGTTGCAACATGCTGCTAGAGTGACTCAACCACGTCTCGGTGTGATCCTAGCATAAGACTCAATCTCGTGTCGGTGTGACTCTACTGCATCATCACTGCTTCTCGACGTGCCTTGACCCTGCCTTGATATGATCGACCATGTCTCCATGTGACTGGAGCTTGTGTCTACATGATTTGACAGCACCTCAATGTGAATAGACCACGTCTTCACCGCATCTCTGGGTGTCTCGACCGCATCTCGATGTGACTCGACTATGCCATCTCCGCATCTCGAAATGACTTGACCCCGCCTTGACGTGATTCCACCGCGTCTCCATATCACTTAACCCATTTGTGCATGACTCCAACATGTCTCATATTGACTTTACAACATCTCGGCATGATTCAAGCGTGACTATGACGCACAAAATTAAATCCTAATTATTTTTGATTTGTTCGAAACATATATATTTTTTTATTTAGGAACTAATGTTGAAACAATATAATATATACATATACGTATGGATTTTTTAAGCACATGCAGCGACGAATCTATTCCCCTTTCTGATACCACTAAATGTGACGCTCAAAATTCAAGACTGGTTTCCTTTAATTATTAATCTTATTATTTAGTTTTATGGCCGTATATATTTTTATTTTTCTTCTTTTTAACATGATAAATTTCAATTCGTGTGCTACATGCTCACACTAATTTGCAGAAACCTGAAAATACCTTTTGAAAGTAAATGAAAGGAAATCATGAAACATTTCTATAAAATAGTAAGCCAAATGAATCTTGTTTTGGGGAAAAGCCCTACATGGCGGGAATCAATGTAATGTAAAATAACGAGTTTTGCAAAAGAAAGATTTGGAGGAAAACAAAATGTGCGGACGAAATCCCTGACCTTACAGCGATAGTCACCAAGAGCGTCCAAAAGAAAAGCGTAGAGTGAGTATATCTTCTACGCGGCAGCCTCCTCGTCTTTAACACACAAACACAACCATAGAGAATATGAGTACAAAAAGTCAGCAAGCATATGTCCCTCTCGTCACTTATCTATAGATATAAAGTCTAATATTCTCATTCATTTATCCTCACCATTATCCCAGTTGCTAGGTTTCACTCTATATCTTCGTGAGGTGTTCTAACCTATCTCCTCGATTCTAAAGTAAATTATATAGGTTTGTAATCTAAGTTTTCTTTAATGTTATTTAGTTCAAAACAATGAAATTTAACGTTCCTAACTCAGCTTGGATCATGTACTAACTCTCGGACGTGTTAAGGCAAAGTGTATAGGGCAGTATAGTTCCCTGAGCAAGAATAATGCATGTTAATCTACTTATTAAAGTACGTTACTCATGCTGCTACCCAGAATAACGTAGGTTTAGCATATATTAATTTACTGTAGTCAAAGTAACGTGGGCTAAACCCCTAGATAACATACGTTAATAAGCTTCAAAATACATATCTTATCCAACCTTAATCACAACAACACTTAACCAAATTTCCACCTCAGCTAACATCAAACCAAGTATTTTCCTACAATACAACTCACATACTTAGGCTCACAACAACACACAAAAAGGAACACATCAAACATCATACAATTAACACAAGCATATCACAATTCCACACAACATCTAGCATTATCCCATGTCTAACTACATATTCATCCACACTCACAAACTTACTTAGGTGCATCTTCATTCATTTCATACTCAACTTCCTACAAATCATAACATACCACATCTATATGTCCTGATCATTCGTATACAAATTTGCACTTTGTATCTTCATCCTCAACTCATAGCAAACACTTATAGGTCACTTAGGTCACAACACACATTTCAAATCTAAACTTACCACATTCTCAAACAAGTAAGCGAACGTGACTGGACTATGTTTATGAATGATTAGAGCATGATTTGACCCCATCTCGGTGTGATCCGAGCAAAACTCTTCTGAATCTTTATGTTACCCAAGTGTGTTGGACCGTATCTAGTCTTGATTGACCCTGTCTCGATGTGACACCACCTTTGTCCTGTTGTGACTCGAAATCTTCTCCACGTGACACGACCCCGTCTCTAGGTGACTCAACCCCAAATCGGCATGACTTGACCGCATCTCAACTTGACTTGACTACCTGTCAGATAGAGCTCTAAAATGGGCATGAACCACCATTTCTGAGCCCGAACTAGCAGTTCACGGTTTTGGGTCCGGTTCCATTGGAACCGGCCTATCCAATTAACGGGCCGGGGCCAGTTCTCATTTTGGGCCTGGTTTCAATTGTCAATTCCAGGACCCAAACAATGGTTCCCAGTTTGATTTTTTATTCGGGCAAATCGAATTGGTTTGGGGAACGGTCTGACTAGGCCGTTTGTCAAACCATTTTGATCCTCAAGAATTTCTGTCAAGGTTTGTAGTACTGAATGGTTTAGCAAATGCTTTGGGACAAACTGTTTGGCATCTTTTTTTGACCCCTCGAAAAGCATATGCAAATCTTTGCAACTCTGTCGACTTGAAACGGTCTGTGAAAGGGTTTGTTGAGGCCGTTTCCTAGACCGTTTTGACCCTACTGATTCAAAATTTTATTAAATAAACGAGGATGGTACCACTATGTTTTATTAGTTTTCCCTCACTTATGGCAGAGGAATACCGTGGTTTTATAAAATAACTTAATACAAAATAAAGAAAAAATACAATGAAAAAATACAACAACAGTATGCCTAATCTAATTCGGCAATGGAAGAGCAGTCATAGTGTCTCCCTTATCGTTGTCCGGAGAAGGCAATTGCAAACTTAGAGAAGCTCTTGGGTTCTATGGCTGGAGATCAATCATCGACACACACTTTAGCTTCTAGTGACCTTGTGTTTAATTTGGATCTCTTCTTATCCAATATATGCCCTCCCTTCCTAAAGAGTTGCTCAACTGCTACAGTTGATTCGGGCACGACTAGGATTTGTAATGCCTGCTTTCGCGAGTGTAGGAAAAATGACATGATATTGGTACCACCATTCTAAAATCTAAAAATCATTATTAATGTGACGCCAAAATCCGTGAAGTTCATTTTTAAATAAATGTTGAAAACGCCCTATATTTTTTTTTCTTTTTGAACACTCAGTCAACACAAGTTGTGCAAGTGATAAAAGATAGAAGAATGGTTTGCAGATGCGTTAATACAATTCAGTTGTTCATCAGAGTTTAAAATGCGGAAAACATGGAATACAGTTAAGAGGAAGGTGTATATATATGAATGCATCTACGCTACTGTTGCATACATAAGAACATTCATAAGTTCAATCAACCGGGAGCTCGACCTTCAGTATCGCACCGCCAGCCTCG
>CANYCX014299893.1:0-23016 GCA_948193385.1 Breynia disticha f. nivosa | reverse complement strand
ACTTTCCCCTGCACATCATGTTTAAGTGATAAAAGCTAAGAATACTTACTGAGTATTGTTTATACTCACCCCGATTTGTTTACATGATTGTGCAGATCGTAGGTAGTTGCTACCACTGGACTTCAGCATTGATCAGAGCCTTCCGAGTTTACGTCAGAGGTCGAGCTCCAGTTTTCATTTTTGTATTTTGGATTTGTACATGTTGTACAGTTTTGTATATACACGCAACTTTTAGTTTGAATGTTTTCAAACTTATTTACTTCCACTAGTGTTTTGTTTTACGAATGAAAACAGGTTTGGGCCGAGTTTTATGAAATAACGTGTATATATCTTTTAAATTCTCTCTCTCATCTGATTTTAGATTTGATTTTATATCATTTCTATAAATTATATTGTTTATAACGAAAACAGGTATTTAAAAACGAGTTCCACATTCTCATTCACCATTTTGTACATAATGTGCTCTTTTGGTGTTATGAAATGGATACATTCAAGATGCTAAGTGTGAAGTATGTCCATGTGTTTAGTTGGTGAATGTATGTTTGCTAATTGTTAGTGGAATGCTGGTTATTGGAAATATGCGTTGTTAATGAATGAGATGATTTGATATCATGTGTAATATGGTTGAGTGTTCAAGCAAAAATGTGGTATGATGATGGTGGAGTTTAATTGTTGAAATTTGCTTTTATATGCGATGGGAATGATGGAATTTACTGGTTAAACCTTGCTTGCATGTATGAGGATTGATTGGCCAATGTTTGGAATCAAAAATTTCTAAACATATGTGGCAGGAAGCTAGCCACGTTTGTAACTGATTCCAGTCACGATCGTGACTGGCATTCTGGTCACCATTTATGATGATGAAAACTAGTCACGAACGTGACTGATTCCAGTCACAATCGTGACTGGCCTTCTGAAAAAAAGGGTGGCATGATTTGGCAACTAGTCACGAACGTGACTGACCTTAGTCACGATCGTGACTGGTCTTCTGGAGGTCAATTCTGTGATAAAATCAAGTGTCACGAACGTGAGACTCCTTCTGGAACTCATAGTCTAAGTTTTTCAGAGTGCCACGAATGTGGTACATGTATGAGCTCCAAAAGCGCATGTTCAAATATATTTCTGCGTGTTCATTGCTTTTCATGTGTCATGTTCATATATGTTCATGCATGTTCAATTCTTTCCATGGGTCATTTTCAAATATGTTCATGAGTGTTCATTGTATTGAATAATTAAAAATCTTATTTAGGTTCCTATTGATGAATAAATGTTCTTTTAGATGAAAGACATTTAAATAAAAGCAAGTAAATTCATATATTACGGTGTGATTACGAAACTTATGAAATGATTGATTAGCTTATGATTGGAATTAAATGTGAAATGGTTGAATGCATGACCAAATGTGTAGTCTATATATCTTGAATGATGAGTTGTTTTTCCCTCTTGCATAAGCATATGAATATAAGTGTGAATGCCAACTGGTTGAGGAAAGTTGTCCGTTTCGGTAAGTGTTACTTATTGAGTTTCACAACTCACTGCGTTTTATGCCTGCCATATTGGCAAGGACTTGAAGGGATACAACGAGAAGGTGGTTGAATATTTTGCTTGATTCGACTCGTACATTGTGATCCCTAAATTCGACTACCTCTCTTTCTCGTTTATACTTACTTTGTTCAAGGGGAACCCGAACTTGGCAATCATAATTTTAAAATATCAATTTGAAAATACATTGGCACAAATACAATTCAAAAGCACAATTTATAGGATATACATTTCATTGCTTTAACTAAAACTATGCAGGGTTTGTAAAGGGGATATCCCAAAATGATCAAGTTTACAAAATCCTTATGGTTATAAAAGAAAAGGAACCTAAATGATCCCATTTCAATTATAACCTAACAAAATAAATGTGGGCACTATCAAATATTCAATACAAAGCCTTGTATGATATGTGATCAAAACAAACCATAGTGCACAGCCCACCTTGGTTCTTCTATTCTTGGAGTACGAGTCGGAACGAGCCAAATGATCTACACCTTCTCGTCCAAAATCCCCTTAAGTACCTGCCGATATGGCAGGCGTAAAACGCAATGAGTTGTGAAACTCAATAAGCGAAACTTACCAAAATGGACAACTTTCTTACACAATTGGCATTCACACATACATTCTTTTATTCATACAATGTTATGAACACTTAATAACCTTCACATTTCCATTACTAATCCACCAAAATCATCACACATACATTCAAGTCATCTCATATAAAAGAGTCAATTAACATATCCATTTTGATTCTGCTCTAGAATAATTTTATAGGTGATATGAGTTCATATATTGATATCTCCTTTTATCCAAGTGCTAATGATCCACATGGAAGTTTACTAAAGGAATTGACAAAGAAACATAGTACATCTTTAAGCACATGATCAAGTTATGGCGTATGGAACACATTTGGATACATTTAGACCCAACCAATTCAATCATGCCCTAGCTAGAAGAATAGTCACATTCGTGATTGCTTGTATCACGTTCGTGACTCCCAAAATTCCATCAATAAGTGATAAGAGGGGCAGTCATGAACGTGACTGGCATGAGTCAAGAACGTGGCTGCCATTCGGTTAAACAATGGCTTGCCTCAGGGATGAATCACGATCGTGATTCAATGGCCACGAACCTCGATCAAAAACGTGATTGGGGATCGATCACGTACATGATTGTGGATCAATCAGGAATGTGACCCACTCTTGGAACCAATCAGAAAATCAATCACTTTTTGCTAGAATACCAGTCACGATTGTGACTGAGATTAGACACGTTCCTGACTAGTTGCAAACAATTTTTCCTTCGGTCAGAAGGCCAGTCACGATAGTGACTAGGGTCAGTCATGTTCGTGAGTAGGGTCAGTCACCAATTGTGACCAGAATGCCAGTCACAATTATGACTGGAGTCATTCACGTTCGTGACTGGTTTCCTATCAATCGTACTTAGCAAAATTTTGTTCTCATTCATCACCATATGAAACAACAACACACAAGCAAGTTCAAGCAATTAGACCCCACAATTTCATACAACATTTTTCACTTGAATTCAACTGTTCAATATATCCATATAAATGACCAAATTTTCTCATGCTCAAGCAAAACACAACATGTGATCAAGAATCACTCTTCGTTACTTGAACAATTAGCAATTACACTCAATCCATAACACGTAACAAAGCATACCACATTCATATGACAAATTTCATTCCTAAACATTTTGCATATCCAAACAATCGCATATGATCAATTCATCGCTTCACGCCATTCATCAATTCACATGTGATCATGCACATTTATGAAACATGGTATAAATGGAAATGCATGCCAAATAATGCACTCCCTAGCATGATCGACCCTGTTCTCAATTAGATTTCCAATTTATGCCCTGATTTGGCCTCAATACTAATGTTTGCAAACGGGCCTTATCGGCCGGGAGTATGTGGTTATCAATAAAATGGATCCATATAAGTTTTGCGCACTAAGTGCCCATAATTTGCACACTAAGTGCCCATAAATTTTGGCACACTCGTATCAAATCATTCCATGCTTCCCAATCAAGTGTTGAGCTCAACTCTCAACCATCAAATAATCTCAAACATAATCAGCAATTGATTAAGCCAACAAACATAATCACACAATAATCATCTAAGGTTTCTCATCGTATCAAACATACTCATCAAACATACTTAATTACACTCCAATTACATGGCCATTCCTCCATGAACCAATCATACAAGCAACAAGCATAATCAACACATTGAATAATAACCAAACAACCAAACCACACATTTCTCATTCAAGTAAAACATACAACCCAAGGAAAGTTGTGATCGTGTTACTTACCTTGTCCAAAGCACTTAGCGGCTCGCTTGGGCGTCTCCCTCGCCGCGATTCAAATTTCCTATTATTGAAGTTATAAATTCACATTAACCAAATGTTCATATAATTTTATACAATCAATGAACCATGCCTAAAATGCATAAATTTTACATTAAGTTATTTCCTCTCCTCTTAACCCCCTCCTCATTAATTACTAACCTAACTACCACCTTAATTTTCCTTTTCACCAACCATCATTAATGCTCAAACAAGTTCATCTAGGATAATGGAATGATCCTCACCTCCCATAACACTCTAGCTTTTGTAGTTCACATTTCCCTCTTTTACGTAACCAACTTTCTACAATTTCTCCAATCTCCCTCATAATATAACACGCAATCAAATTAATATTCTAATTAAACTCAATGGACTCTAAGGAAGATTACTAAAGCGACAAAACACAGAAGAAACTCCGGTCAAAAAAAACTCAAATTCGTCACTTTGCAGGGTACCCTTTCTATCAACGATTCCAAGTCTCTAAACCATGACTCATCACAAAATATAGTTACTACAAGGTAGTAGACATGTTAAGATTTCCAACGAGCCATCATTTTCTCAAATCGGAACTCAAATGAAAGAGATATGGATGTTGGAAAACTATGGTAAAAAGGAAAACGGGGATAGAAAGCAAGAGAGGACTACCTCAATTTGAAGTCCAAAATGTCTCTCAGAGGTCCTTAGATTCAGATTTTGTTGAGTGTTGGAGGTGGGAAAGAGGTTTTGCCTATTAAGACCGAAAATAAGAAGAGAAGGGTGTGGAGAGATAGGGTATCTTTCTTTGTGGGGAAAAAGAGAGGAAGTAAAAAGATTTTTAGGGTTTGGTTTGTGGGTTTGGTTAGTGGTTGGGCTTAGTCCACTATTCCATTCATAATCTCTCATCTACTCGAACCACACTTTGTCCCGATCTCTTGATTCTCGAAATTCTCAATTCCTCCCAACTTCCTAAATTCTCACCTTTATCCTAAACTTAACTTTCCGGTCAATTTATTGCCAAACCAAATCACGAAAAATTTCCCCTCATTTTTCTACGTATTTTATCTTAAATTTTTAATTAAATGAAAATTTTGGGACGTTAAAACTCTCCCCCCTTAAGAAAATTTTGTCCCCAAAATTTTAAATCGCACTTGAATCCAGAAATAGGTGAGGATATCACTTGCGCATCTCCCCTTCGACTTCCCAAGTAGCCTCTTTCGGGGAGTTGAAACTCCATTTGACCTTAACCATTAGGATTTCCTTGTTTCGTAACTTGCGAACCATTTGATCCAGGATTTCAACAGGTTCCTCCTTATATGTCATATCCTCTGAGATTTCCACTTCAGTCTCCTTAATCACGTGGCTCGGATCCGATCAATACCGCTTTAGCATACTCATTTGAAAAACGTCATGTAGTCAAGAGAGCTCATCAGGTAATCGAAGCTGATAAGCTAAGGGTCCTAGCCTTGTAACAATATCATAAGGGCCAATGAATCTAAGGCTTAGCTTCCCGCTCCTTCTGAATCTCAAGACTCCCCGCCAAGGCAATACCTTAAGAAAAATTTTTTCCCTTACTTCATAGGAAATCTCCTGTCTATGCTTATCAAAATAACTCTTCTTGCGGTCTTGAGCAACGTTTATGCACTTTTTGATCACTTGAACCTTCTCAACTGTTTGTTACACTAATTCTGGTCCTTCAATCTACCTTAGCCCTTCGACATCCCAAAATACTAGAGTTCTACACTTTCTGCCATACAATGCTTCGTAAGGTGCCATTCCAATGCTGGAATGGTAACTGTTGTTGTACGCAAACTCTATCAGTGGAAAATGTTCGTCCCAGTTGCCTTTGAACTCTAGAATACAGGCTCTCATCATATCTTCCAGAGTTTGTATCATTCTTTTTGACTGTCCATCAGTTTGGGGGTGAAAAGCTGTACTAAATTTGAGTATAGTCCTCATAGCTTTCTACAAGCTACCCTAGAAATGCGAAGTAAACCGAGGATTTGTGTCAAAAACAATGGAAATCGACACTCCGTGGAGCCTAACCACTTCTGCCATATATTTCTCAGCCAGCTTGCCCAAGTAGTCATCCTGTCGGATCGCGAGAAAATGTGCAGACTTGGTCAACCTATCAACCCATACTGTATCGTGATTGCGACAGGGTCTGGGCAGGCTAACCACAAAGTCCATGGTTATGCGGTCCCATATCCATTCTGGAATCGCTAAAGAGTGAAGTTTTCCAGCTGGAGCTTGACATTCCTCCTTAATTTGCTGACAACTCAAACATTTTGCTACAAATTCTGAAATCTCTTTCTTCATACTCAGCCATCAATATAATTGTTTCAAATCCCGATACATCTTGGTGCTGCATAGGTGCTCTGAATATCGAGAGGAATGTGCTTCCTGCATAATCTCTTCCTTAAGTTCTGAAAAATTAGGCACACACAACCTCTTACCGTAGTGAAGAACTCCTTATCCATCAAGCTTATACGGTGTTTCTCTTCCTCTTTCCAATTTCTTCTTGGTAACTAGCAGTTTCTCATCTTCCATTTGTTTCTCCATTATCCGCTCTCGAATTACCGGTCTTACCGATATGTTTGCCAGTAACCCTTCCTCAATCACTTAGTGTTCTTTCCGCAACTACCTCATCGTAAACAACGACTCCACACTATAAGAAATAGATTCACTCTTCACCTGCTATTTCCTACTCAAAGCATCAACTACAACATTAGCTTTCCCAGGATGGTATTCGATCGAGCAATCATAGTCTTTCAACAGTTCAATCCACTGTCTTTGCCTAAGGTTAAATTCCTTCTGGGTGGTTATGTACTTTAAGCTCTTGTGGTCGGTAAAGATTTTAAAAGTTTCTCCGTAAAGATAATGCCTCCAAGTCTTTAAAGCATGAATTATCGTCACATGCTCTAAATCGTGCATCGGATAATTGAGTTCATGTGGCCTCAACTATCTTGAAGTATACGCTATCACCTTTCCATCTTGCATCAACACACCACCTAGTCCCATCCCAGAAGCATTAGTGTAGACAACATACTTTCCGTCCTCTAACGGTAGAGTCAACACAGGCGCTTTAGTCAGTCTCTTCTTAATCTCTTCAAAACTCTCTTGACACTTCTGACTCCAATCAAACTTCGCATTCTTCTTAAGCAAGATTGAGAGGTCACGTGAGTATTGAGAAATCCTGTATGAATCTCCAATAATACCTACTAAACCCAAGAAACTCTGAATTTCTGTTACATTTTTTGGAGCTTTCCACTCTTCCACTATCTTAATCTTCGATGGATCTGGTTGTACCCTATGTCTAGAGATTACATGTCCAAAAAATGCAACCTCTTCAAGCCAAAACTCACACTTCGAAAATTTGGCGTACATCTGTTTATCTCTCAAAATCTGTAATGCCACCCTCAAATGTTCCTCGTGCTCACCTCTACTCCTCGAGTAAATCAGGATGTCGTCAATGAAAACCACCATAAAGGTATCTAGATAGGATTGGAAGATTTAATTCCTTAGGGACATAAACGCAGCTGAAGCGTTTGTTAACCCAAATGGTATCACAGTGAATTCAAAGTGGCCATATCTGGTTCTAAACACTGTCTTAGGAACTGACTTCTCCTCCACTCTCAATTGCCAGTACCCCGACCTTAACTCAAATTTTAAGAGCACCACTCTGCCCTTCAACTGATCCAAAAGATCATCAATTCGGCGTAAGCGGTACTTGTTCTTTATTGTCACCCGATTCAATTAACGGTAGTCAATACACAGCCTCATGCTTCTGTCCTTCTGCTTGACAAACAATACGGGCGCTCCCCATGGAGAAGTACTCGACCTAATGAAGCCTTTATCGAGCAATTCCTCTAATTGCTTCTTCAGCTCTTTCAATTCAGTTGGAGCCATTCGATAGGGTGCTATCGATATAGAAGTCGTTCCTAGTACGGTCTCGATTTCAAAATCTACCTCTCTACTCGGAGGCAATCTGGGAAGATCCTTCGAAAACACGTCCAGGTATTCGCATACCATTTGAAATTCTGACACTCCCACACTAAGTTCCATAGCGTCTACCACACTAGCCAAATACGTCTCACACCCTTATTTCATTAATCTCACTGCTTGAATTGTGGATATCAAACATGAAGCTACTACCCTTCTATCGCCCACGAACAAATTCTGTGAAGCTCATTTTTAAAAACTTGATTTCCCCGATAAACATTATAATTTAAAGAAATGATACGAAATTAAATCTAAAAACAGAGGAGAGAGAATATAAAAGATAAATATATACACACGCTGTATTACAAAATTCTAGCCCAAACATGTAAATTTGAAAAAATAATACCAGCATAACCAAAATAAGTTTGGAAACATTTCAAACTAAAAGTAGCGTGTATATACAGAAATGTACAATATGTACAAAGAAAAATATCAAAAATGAACTCTGGAGCTCGACCATAGACGTAAGCTCTGGAAACGCTGATCACCTCTGTCGTCCAGTAACAGCAGCTACCTACGATTTGCACAATCATTAAAATAGTAAACGGGGTGAGTATAAACAATACTCAGTAAGGATTTTTATCTTTTAACTTAAATGATGTGTAGGAGAAAGTATAAATCAGCACAAGGATGTGCCTATCTATATTGTCCCTAGGCATCCTCGTATGTCAGACAAATAATTTCACACAGATATCAAAACAGCACACAATATATTAACCACACAGGTTTATATCTTAATTCAACACACAACAGCATTAAGATTATATATATCAATCATACGTAATATCGAACCATACAGGTAGTGATAAGAAGAAATTCACACAGAACAGTAATCAGAAGGCACACAACATTTTATAGTCTTTATCTCACACAAAGATGGATAATCCACATAGGAATATATAAATTAGATCACAGATCTCAACAACTTTCATTCAATATTGCTGACAATAAATATGAACCACACAGGTTCATTTATATCAATCCTCAATCATACATATATGAATGTAATGTATGAAATGAAATGCTAATGTAATTTCACATAGAATGCCCCGGGTTTTGTCCACCATAGCACATAGGAGTGGAATTCCTCTACCGTACACAGCAAGTCTAGGATACACACAGTAATCCTTTATCCATATAGGAATCATATTTGCCACATAGGCTTGTGTCACACAGATGTTTATGTCATATATGAATATATATGACACGAGCCTATGTGGCAAATATGATTCCATCTATTCCATGATTTCCATCTCTAAAATCATTCACAAGGAATCATTCAACTCAATAACATCTAACCACATTAATTTCCAGCAACAATTCAGTTCATTCATTCCAATTCAGCAAGATTAATACACTTTCCATACACTCTTTGTAAACCTTAACAAAACCAACTATCAATCATAGTTACCTTATTGATTTCTTGTAAGAAATCAACTCTTCTCCTTCAAAATCACTTCTTTACAACTTTTCAGCTATGCTCTGGTGTTTCTTTGCAATATTTCTCTGAGTTTAGGTATGCATATGTTGAATATCGGTTAAATCAAGCGATTCTTATATTTTTTCCAAATTTCAGCGATCCACGCATGGTGGATTGTGAACTACGCGTGGTGGTAACGACCACGCGTACTTCCCTTTCAACTGCGCGTACTTTCCAATTTCAGCGTTTCTTTGATTTTCTTCGATCGTTTCGTGTCAACCTTATATCGACCTTTGGTCAACCTTTATATATTGATGTTTAAACACTTATTTATCATAATTTACAACTAAAAATACCCATAATTTTACAAAATCTCCTTCCGCCTGTCTATTTTGATGGATAACTCCTTCGAAAAGCAATCCACTACTGCTCTATGTTTTGAGAGCCAATCCATGCCCAAAATCAATTGAAAACCTTCTAGATGGATTACAACTAAATCTGCTTGAAATTCACGGTTGCCTATCATTATCGGGCAAGATTTCACTGCACTATTCACTCTCACCACTTTCCCTGACGGCATTGACACCTCTATAACATAATCTACAGTCTCTATCTTCACATTCAGTTTTAATGCATGATCATAATCTATGAATGAAGATGGTGCACTAGAGCTATTAGTATATGTATAGGTAAGCCCGAAATATAGACAGTACCAGAAATGATATTCTGGTCATCCATCGTATCTCCTTTGGATATAACATAGACTCTGGCCTGAGGTGCTGCTGGTGTTGGTGGTTGGTTAGGTTGGGAACCTCTGTAGTGTGATCCAGCTCTCCCAGAATGTGCACCTCAACCTCTGTTTCCAATGACGCTCCTTTGATTATCCCCCACACTGCTTTGGGAACGTTGAGCTTTAGCCTTATCATCTCTCTTCTTGTAGCAATCTTTTACCATATGCCCCTTCCTCTGGCAATAGTAACAAACCACATCTGCCATTTTCCTTCCATCAAACCGACTCCTCTCATTTGGCCTAGAAAAAGGTCTCTCATTAGAGCTTGTTCCTCTACCACTATACTCCTTAAATCCTTTGGTCACTCTGGACGCTTGAGAACTGAAACTCTTCGCCCCATCAGAGCTTCCCTCATGCTTGGCCTTCTTGACCTCTCGACGATTTTCTACCCCAAGAGCCTTCTCTGCTCACAATGCCGCTATAAGCAGAGATGAGTAAGTAGGGGGTGGTGCAGCTAGCAAAAGGCTGATCTCACGCCTCAATCCCATCTCAAATCGGTCTATTTTAGCTTCGTTAGTCGCCACTTCTTATGGTGCATATCTCGAGAGACGGGTGAATTTAACCTAATAGTCTGCCACTGACAGATCACCCTACTACAGATCACGTAACAAAAGAATGCAAGCACTATCATATATGCCTATACAAGTTTTGTGTGATATGATCAATTCATCCTAGTGCACAGCCCACCTCGGTTCTTCAATCTTTCTATCTGAGAGCACCAAAAAGCTTTACACCTTCGCATCCAAAATATCCCCTCAAGTCCCTACCCAAACGGGATACATAAAAAAACACAATGAGTTGTGAAACTCAATAAACAACACTTACTGAAATGGACAACCATCCATATTTCATTTTATTCACATTCATTTCAATTCATAATTAGTACAAAATCTTAATCAATTTCATGTTACGTCATCCATTAATCAAGTTGTAACCAGACTACGCCTGGTGGTAGTGGTGGTAGGTGACTACGCATTGTCGCTACCACACCGCATAGTTTCGGTGCCAACAAATGCTTGGCCATAGCAAAGTATGCGTGATCACAACGAGCGCGCGTACTTTGCTACCAGCCCGCGTGGATCTCTGATTTCTTGGTAAAACCTAAAAAACAACACTACACATTTCTACAACCATTTTCCTACCACACTAGATCATTCAAATTCAATCATCAGGCAACAAAATTCAACTTGGTTCATTATATGAATCTACAATATCCAATTTGTTAACATACATTCAAGAGTTTGGTACTAACATAATCAACATAACCACACACAAGTTTAATTATATCAAAAACCAACAACTATCAAGCATACCATATTGAAAAATTCACAATCAAAATCCTAGCACCAATCACTCAAGTCAACCATTCATATTTTCAATCAAATACATCCCATAGTCATAATAGATGCCACATAATGGGTGGTTATGTATGATTCTAATGAATCTCTTAACATGACCACCTATGCTTCCGAATTGATTTTTAATCTACGCCCTTTCTTGGCCACTAATGATGATGTTTGCAAACGGGCCTCGACGGTCGAGAGTATCGGTTATAAAAGACTATGGACCATAGATTTTACACCCTTACTTGGACTGAATTTCGCCCTTACATGGCCTTTATTTTGCCCTTACTTCGCCTGGCACGCTTGGACACTTTTAAATATACATAGTCTTTCCACTGTGCCACGGTATAGTATGTGATATATATTAACCGAATTATGCCCCCAAGAGCTATAACCACTCCCTCATTTCAATGCTCACTAGGAGCTATCATTTTACTTTCATTTTTGCTTCCTAAAAGCCCAATATGCATAAATGTCGTATGCACCATCCATATAACCAAATCATGCATTAATATAAGTTCATGCCATGCTATACATCCAATTATGCATTCAACCACAATAATTCTCAAAAAAACCTCACCAATTCATAAAACATAGCCAATGAACATATGCACGCAAGTAATCAACTCATCCATTTTCTCTTCCACAATCACTATAATCAACCATACAAGTTTCATGCATAATTAACACATTATGTACAATCAATCCAAACATTTCACAAATAAAAGAACATACAAACAAGGAAGGTTACATTCCTGTTGCTTACCTAGCAAGAAATGCCTAACGGTTCGTTTGGGAACCTCCCTCACCGTGATTTGAATCTCCTATTAATCAAATTATGAATTTATATTAACCTCATGTGCATGGAACTATGCAAAGATGAAAGATTAATGATATTTTTATGCATATGTGTTTAGATAGCTCAATTCATTTTTCTTTCTCCTGCCTCTCATGAATGTTCTATTACCTACCCTTAGCATAACTTATTCCTCCCCTTTTCACCAACCACCATTAATGCTTCTCACAACTTCCTTTTGGTATAGTTTTATGATTCCTACCATCCAACACATGCTAGATATGCTAATTCTTATGATCTTCCTTTCAAAACCCTAAATATCTTCCTACCCTTATTCTAATCTCTCTCATCATCCAACACCCAGATAAATTAACACTCTAAATCCACTCAATGGACCCTAAAAAACTTACCAAAAACAAGAATATCAAAATCACAAAAGAAAAGCTTACTGAGATTTATTCGCTGACTGATTTTGGAACTCCCGAATGGTAGGGTTTCGTGAGGAATGATGGTTATTAAGGTTTTTAGCTTTGGAGAGAGAGTCTATAGACGTAAGGAACATGTATGTATGCAAAGGAAAGAAGAGCTAGATTTATAAAGGTTATTCGGTTGGACAGTTATTCCCTCTTGGCTATTTACTTCATAATCTTCTTTTACGCTTAATTCCACCAATTCTGATTCTTATTATTTCTCTAACTTATAATTCCGTAAGTCTAATCCTCCCCTTCTTTCATTAAATTTAAGACGTTATAATTCCACCCTGCCTAAGAAAATTTTGTCCTCAAAATTAAAATTCGTACCTGGATTCGAAAATAAATGAGGATACCGTCTGCGCATCTGCCCATCGACCTCCCAAGTGGCTTCTTTCGGGGAATGGAAACATCATTTCACCTTTACCATTAGAATTTCTTTATTCCTCAGCTTATGAACCATTCGATCCAGGATTTCAATTGGTTCCTCCTTATAAGTCATATCCTTCAAAATTTCCTTAATCACATGGCTGGGATCCGACCTATACTGCCTCAGCATACTCGCATGAAATAGGTCGTGTAGTCTCGAAAGTTCATCGGTAATCTAAGCTGGTAAGCTAAAACTTTGACTCTTTTCACAATCTCATAAGAGCCAATAAACCTCGGGCTTAGCTTCCTGCTCTTTCCAAATCGTAGAACTCCCCTCGTAGGTGATACTTAAAGAAACACCTTCTTGCCTACCTCATAGATGATGTCTCACCGATGTTTATCAATGTAACTCTTCTGATGATTTTAGGCAGCCTTAATATATTTCTTAATCACCTGAACCTTCTCCACTGTCTGCTGTAACAATACTAGACCTTCAATCTGTCCCAGTCCTTCAACATCCCAGAACACTGGTCTTCTACACTTCCTGCCATATAAAGCTTCATACGGTGCCATTTCGATACTGGAATGATAGATGTTATTGTACGAAACTCTATTAACGGCAAATGCTCATCCCAGTTGCCTTTTAACTCCAAAATACAGGCTCTCATCATGTCTTCCAGAGCTTGTATTGTTCTTTCTGACTGTCCATCAGTTTGGGGGTGGAAAGGTATACTAAAATGCATTCTCGTACCCATATCTTCCTGCAAAATACCCAAAAAACGTGAAGTAAACTGAGGATCCCTGTCAGAAAAAATGGAAATCGGCACTCCGTGGAGCCTAACCACTTTGGCCACATACTTCTCTGCCAGTTTATCTAGAGAATCATCCTGTTTGATTGCCAGAAAATGTGCAGAAGTTGTTAATCTGTCCACTATTACCCACACTGTGTAATGATTCCATAACGTTCTAGACAATCCAACCACAAAATCCATAGTTATCCGCTCCCATTTCCAGTCTGGAATAACTAAGGAATGAAGCTTTCCAGCTGGAGCTTGGTTTTCTGCTTTAATTTGCTGACAACTCAAGCGCTTTACAATAAATTCCGCAATCTCTTTCTTCATACCTGGCCACCAATTTAGCTATTTCAAGTCTTTGTACATCTTGGTACTGCCTGAGTGCACTGAATATCGTGAAGAATGTGCTGCATGTAGGATTTCCTCTTTCAATTTCGGAAATCCGGCACACATAGGCTCTTCCCATAGAGTAGGATTCCCCAATCATCCAATTCATACGGTGTGTCTCTACCTCTCTCCACTTTTTTCTTAGCAAGTCTCAACTTTTCATCTTCTATATGTTTTTCCATTATTCGCTCTCTAAGTATCGGTCTCACTGATATATTTGCCAACGATCCCTCTTCAATCACTTGGAGTTCTAAACATAATTGCTGCATCCAAACAAAGACTCCACATTTTGGGATATACCATCATCCTTCACTTGAGACTTTCTACTTAAAGCATCGGCCACCACATTAGCCTTGCTCAGATGATATTAAATCTAGCAATTATAATCCTTTAACAGCTCAATCGACATCATTTGCCTGAGGTTCAGCTCCTTCTCGGTAGTAATGTATTTCAAACTTTTGTGATCGGTAAAGATCTTGAAGGTTTTTCCATACAAATAATGCCTCCAAGTCTTTAGAGCATGAATTATCGCCGTAAGTTCTAAGTCGTGCATTGAGTAATTCAGCTCGTGTGGCCTCAACTATCTCGACGTATATGCAATCACCTTTCCATTTTGCATCAATACACCTCCTAATACCATCCCAAAAGCATCAGTGTAGACCACATATTCTCTGTCCTCTGACGGCAGAGTCAATAATGGAGCCGCAGTTAACCTCTTCTTAATCTCCTCAAAACTCCTCTGGCATTTATCATCCAACTCAAACTTGGCATATTTTCTCAGCTCGCAACAATTGAGAAATCCTGAATAAACCTCCGATAATAGCCTGCTAATCTAAGAAAACTCCAAATTTCCGTCACATTCTTTGGATTTTTCCACTCCTCCACTGTTTTAATTTTCGACGGATCCAGTTGTACACCGTGTTTAGAAATTACATGACCCAAAAATACAACTTGCTCCAACCAAAACTTGCACTTCGAGAATTTTGCATACATCTTCCTATCTCTTAAAAAATTGTAACACCACTATTAAGTGCGTCTCATATTCATCTATACTCTTAGAATGGATGAGGATATTGTTGATAAAAACCACCACAAAGGTATCCAGATAGGGCTGGAAAATTTTATTCATTAGGCACATGAATGCGGCTGGGGTGTCAGTCAACCCAAATGGCATCACCGTGAACTCAAATGGCCATACTGGGTCCAAAACGCCGTCTTAGGCACTAAATTTTCTCTACCCTCAACTGCCAGTCCCACGACCTTAAGTCGATTTTTGAGAACACCACTGTGCCTTTCAACTGGTCCAGAAGATTATCAATTCGGGGTAACATGTATTTGTTCTTTATCATCACCCGATTCGACTGACGGTAATCGATACATAGCCTCATAAGACCATCTGTTTTCTTTACAAACAACACATGCGCTCTCCACAGAGAAATACTTGGCCGAATAAACTCCGTATCAAGCAATTCTTCCAATTGCTTCTTCAATTCTTTCAATTTAGCTGGCGCCATTCGATAGGGTGGTATCGATATTGGAGCTGTTCTTGGTACGGTCTCGATTTCAAAGTCTACCTCCATACTGGGAGGTAATTCGGGTAAATCCTCCAAAAATACATCTGGGTACTCGCATACTACTGGAACTTCAGACATTCCCACACTAGGTTTCGCGGTATCAACAACACTAGCCAGGTACCCCTCACATCCTTCTTTCATCAAGCTCACAGCTTGTACGGCGGATATCAGGCAAGAGGGCACAACTCTTCTATCTCCCTCAAACAATATTTCCTTCCGCCCATCAACTTTAGTGGAAACCTCTTTTGAGAAACAATCCATCATGGCTCTATGTTTCGAGAGCCAATCCATGCCCAAAATCAATCCAAAATTCTCTAAACGGATAACCACCAAATCCGCATGGCTTTCACGGTTGGTTTTCACTATCGGGCAAGTTTTGAACACGGAGTGTTAAGTGATGCATTATTATGGCCTTAAGAAATGCTTATGATTTTTGTGATGAAAAGAGAATGGATGCTTTATATTGATGTTAGAAAAGAGAATGGATGCCTTATATTGATGTTGGAATGAGTGATTTGCATGAATATGTATTTTTATGAAAGTTTTGTATGATCATAAACATGAAGATTATGATGAATTATGTATGAATATTCATGTGCATGTGATGAATGTTCCTTATTGGTTATAATGATGAACTCATATGAGTTACAAACATTGTATGTTGTTTTATTCCATGAGTTGGCCACTATGAGCATGTTTGGCTTCTCTTACTAAATGGATGATTATTGTGGAACATTTATATGGATGTTTTATTTGGAAATTGTGAAGAATTGGAAATGCATGGAGTTGCATTCACATATATCATTTGGTAATCCATGAGCACGTTGTATATTCAACCTTAAGATATTAAAGGGAAGATGTGTTGTTCTTCCACATGAGAAAAAAAAGGGATTAGCCCAAGATTTGAGAACACAAGAGCTTGCCTCTTGATGTTATGTTTTAGATGTGACCCCCAAATTCGACTACCACCCTATATTGATATCTTAATTCCCTCGAGGTGATATTCGGATTTGGACATCATGAGTCTGTCAAAATAGAAGTTATAAATTCAATCTCTATTATGTTACCACACACATTCAGGTATATATATAATATATATATAATTACCTTTCATTGCTAAATAATAATTTACAAAGTTTACAAAGTTTATTAGGGTTATACAGGAAAAGAAATTGGATAGACTCCATTTTAGGCATAACTCTACAAAATAAATGTTTGCATTAAAAGTTTCAAATACAAAAGTTTGGATAACATGTAAGAGAAAACCCTAGTGCACAGCCCACCTCAGTTCTTCAGTCTTTTTACTTTGAGTCGGCACCGGAAAGCTTTACATCTCCACGTCCAAAATGACCCCCAAGTCCCCGCCCACATGGCAGACATAAAACGTAGTCAGTCATGAGATTCAATAAGCAACACTTACGAAAGGGACAACCATCCATAATTCATTCATCCATATTCAAATCAATTTATAATGTAAGAAAAATCTCAATTTACTTCATGGTATACTATCCATAAATTACAATGTAACACATATACTCAACCATTGGAAAATAAGGTATAAACCTTAACCAAACCTGTAGAAATTAGAGATCCACACGGACTCAACCTTGACTATGCACTGTGGTATAGGAGTACGCGCTGTCGCTACCACTACGCATAGTCCTGGTACAGACAAACGCATGGTTGGCTGCAAAGTGCGCGTGATCGTGCCAAGCGCGCGTACTTTGCTACCACACCACGTGGATCCCGGTTTCCCTGGCAAAATCACAAAACAACACTTCACATTTGTAAGAACCATTCTCAATGCTAAAACCTATCATCACACACAATCAAACTGATTTAATTTAACTCTTAAGCACATCTTCTTCACAATTCACACTATTATCCATACCCAATTTTTACATATTCAATCACAAGGTATCCCAAATCATACAACACAATCCATTCATATCAAACCGATATTCAATCTCATATAACATTCACAATTTCCATAAAACATAAAAATTTACATATAATTGATTCAAGTCAAACATACGTGCAACATAATGATGTGAATGTATGATTCCTAATGTAGCCTTATATAGTCACTTATGATTTCAATTTGTTTCTAATTCACGCCCTGTTTTGGCCATAGCTTGACGTTTCCAAACGGGCCTTTCGGCTGGGAGTTTTGGTTATACAAGTTGAATATTCACAATTACGCCCTGTTTTGGCCTTATTATCACCCTTTTTTTGCCTGGCACATTCGTACACACGTCTGTGTATCGAATATTTAACCAATTTGCTCGGTGTAGCATTTGTTATATACTACCTGTAATATTGTGCACTAAGCACCATAATTTGCACAGTAAGTTCCATAACCACTCCCTCATTAATCTTGCTCACTAAGACCCTTTGTGCTTTAATTAATTATGCTCACCAAGGGCCCAAATGCATGAATGCTACATACATAACCCATGTCACCAATCATGCACTTAAACAATCTAGTATATTATAGTCTAGAATTCAATATCAATGATCATATAATCTCAACATTTCGATTCACATAATCAGTCACTTGAGCACAAAACCCCCACATCCATTCCAATCACTTCCAATAATAACATCATCATCAATCTATCATCATGAATCGCACAGGATTCCATAATTAGTTAACATTGAAACCATTCATACAAGTACGTACATGCTCAGCACAACAACAACTTAATAAACATAATAACATAGGCAATATGTACTCACTTCCAAGGTATATGCATGTATAGTCAATCATACCAAGATTAACACATCTAAAAGGTTTTAACACCATATACTCATAATCAATTCAAAATCAAGCTAAGCCAAACATCCAATTCATACAAGCTACAACAATCATCATACAACCAACTCAAAATCAATCCAAACCAACAATCATAACAAACAGATTGAATACAATTATTATACACACAAGGATGGTTGCGTTCATGTTGCTTATCTCGTAAGAATCGTCTAATGACTCGATTGGGAACCACCATCACCGTGATTTGGTCCTCCTATAATACAATATCATAATATATCATTAACCTAGCATTCATAAAAACGTATCAATTAACAAGAATGCTTTACAATATGTATTTTTCATTAATATATTATTCTTATCTCTCTTTCCCTCCATAAATTCTCCTTTACCTAACATGTTTCCTTAACCACCATATTTATTCCTTCCCACCAACCTTCATTAATGTTTCTACAAATTCATTTAGGTACAATTTTACGATTTTTATGCTCCCATTTATGGTTATCATCCTACTTCCTACCTTTCCTTTCCAAAACCTTAACCACTTCCTTAATTTTGCTTTCATCTCCCTCAATGAACAACACCCAATTAAATTGATACTGAAAACAATAACATTGGATGCCAAACAAGCTTACCTAAGCAACGAAACACGAAAAACTTTCGGTCAGAGAAAACCCCAAACTGGTCACTTTTTAAGGTAGGCTTTCTAACTCTGATTTTGGACACCTACAACACGATTTAACATAAAAAATGGTTACTAATGGATAGTATACTCATTAAGCTTTCCAACGAGCTATAATTTGGTCAAATCGGAGCTCAAACAAAAATGATATTATGTTGGAAATTTAGGCTAACAACAAAAACGAGATTTATAAGATTCACACAAGAAATCATACCAAATCTTGATCAAAGAATAATTCTGGAACTTTTGAACACTGAGGTTTCGTGAGATTCGATGATGGTTAAGGTTTTTAAGCTTTAGAGAGAGAAATATGGAGGAAATAACGTACATGTTTGAGTGTGGGGAAATGAAATAGCTTATATAACATTTGAAGGTTAATTATGTTAATGAAATTGAACGATTTCGCCCTTCTAGGTTTTGATTTTCTAATTCCTTCGTATTCCTCTGTCCCGATTGACTCAACAAACTCCAATTATTATTTCCAACTAATTCTCGTCTCTTCCCACCGAAATATTATTTTCAATAATTCGCAAAACATTTCTTCACATTTTCATACGTATTTTATTTTAAATTTATTGAAAAGGAAATTTGTAGGTCGTTACAATTCTACCCCCTTAAGAAAATTCGTCCTCGAAATTTAAAATCGTGCCTGGATCAGGAAATAAGTGAGGATAGCGTCTGCGCATCTCCCCTTCACCCTCCCAAGTGGCCTCTTTTGGGGAATTGAAACTCCATTTCACTTTCACCATCGAAATTTCGTTTCTCCTCAGCTTACAAACCATTTGATCCAGAATTTCGATTGGTCTTCCTTGTAGGTCATGTCCTCAGAAATTTCCTCTTCTGACTCTTTAATCACATGACTTGGATGTGATCGATACCACCTTAACATGCTGATGTGAAACACATCATCTAGTCTGGACAGTTCATCGGTTAATTATAGCTGATAAGCTAAGGGTCCTACCCTTTTTATGATTTCATAGGGGCCAATGAACCTAGGACATAGCTTTTCGCTCTTTTATAACAGCAACACACCTCTCAAAGGCGATACTTTCAAAAACACTTTTCACCCACTTCATAGGAAATTTCCTGCTGATGTCTATCAGTGTAGCTTTTCTGATTGTCTTGGGCAGCTTTAATACATTTCTTAATCACCTGAACTTTCTCCACTGTCTACTGCACCAATTCGGGACTGTCAATTTGTTGCAGCCCTTCAACATCCCAAAACATTGGATTTGGACATTTCCTGCCACACAAAGCTTCATACAGTGCCATTTTGATGCTGGAATGACAGTTTTTGTCGTACGCAAACTCAATTAATGGCAAATGCTCATCCCAGTTGCCTCTAAACTCCATAATATAGGCTCTCATCAAGTCTTCCAAAGTTTGTATTGTCGTTTCTGACTGTCCGTTAGTTTGAGGATGAAAAGCTGTACTAAAACGCAGTTTGGAACCCATAGCTTATTGCAAACTACCCCAGAATCGTGAAGTAAACCGAGGATCCCTGTCTGAAACAGTGGAAATCGACACTCTATGAAGTCTCACCACTTCAACAACATACTTCTCCACCAATTTATCCAAGGAATTATCCTGTCTAATTGCCAAAAAATGCGCAGCTTTTGTTAATCTATCCACAATTACTCATACTGCGTCGTGATTCCAGAATGTTCTGGGCAATCCAACCACAAAATCCATTGTTATCGGCTCCCATTTCTTCTTTGGAATAACTAGAGAATGAAGGTTTCTAGTTGGAGCTTGGTGTTCAGCTTTGATCTGCTGACAGTGCAGACACTTTGCTACAAACTCTGTAATCTCTCTCTTCATGCCAGGCCAACAATACAACAGTTTCAAATCTCTGTACAATCTTGGTACTACCTAGGTGTATTGAATATCGAGAGCAGTGTGCTTCATGAAGAATTTCCTCTTTCAATTCTGGTAAATTTGGCACACAAAGTCACTGTCCATAACAGAGAATTCCCTGTTAATTAATCACATAGGGGGTTTCTTTTCCCAGCCTTCCAACCACTAACTTATCGTCCTCCATTTGTCGCTCCTTAATCTGATCTTGGATTAACGGTCTGACTTATATGTTCACCAACAACCCTTCCTCTATCACATGTAGTTCAAGTCGTAACTCCCTCATCACAAATAATGACTCCACATTGTATGTAAGAACATCACCTTACACTAGTGATTTCCTGTTAAGGCGTCGACACCCTCCATTGTATGAGATTCAGTTCCTTTTTGGTAGTAACATACTTTAAGCTTTTACGATCTATAAAGATCTTGAACTTTTCACCGTAAAGATAATGCCTCCATGTCTTTAGAGCATGAAAAATAGTTGTATGTTCTAAATCGCGTGTCAGATAATTGAGCTCGTGTGGTCTCAACTATCTCGATGTATATGCAATCACTTTATAATTCTACATCAACACACCTCCTAAGCCCATCCTAGAAGCATCAGTATATACCACATACTCTCCGTCCTCTAACGGCAGAGTCAAAACCAAAGCCTCAGTCAACCTCTTTTTAATCCCCTTAAAATTGTCTTGACATTTCTCATCCCACTCAAACTTGCCATTATTTCTTAAGAAATTGGTCAGTGGCCTTGTAAGGATTGAGAAATCCTGTATAAATTGCCGATAAGACCCTGCCAAGCCTAAAAAAATCCGTATTGAAGTCACATTCTTCGGAGCTTTCCAATCTTCCACAGCTTTAATCTTTGAGGGATCGGGTTGCACGCCGTATTTAAAGATGACATGTCCCAAAAATGCTCCACGTGCTCTCCTCGGCTCTTGGAATAAATCAAAATGCCATCAATAAAGACGACCACAAAAGTATCCAGATAGGGCTAAAAAAATTTATTCATTAGGGAGATGAATGCGGCTGGACTGTTAGTCAACACAAATGGCATCACCGTAAACTCAAAGTGACCATACCGGGTCCTAAACGTTGTCTTAGGCATTGACTTTTCCCCCACTCTCAACTGCCAGTACCCCAACCTTAGGTCAATTTTCGAGAAAATCACAGCACCCTTTAATTGATCGAAAAGATCGTCGATTCTGGGTAATGGATATTTATTCTTTATCGTCACCCGATTCAACTTACGGTAGTCAATACATAGCCTCACACTATAACGTTCTGGATATTTTTTGTCGTAAAATGACAATAAATATGTGTTTTATTGTTAATATATAAAGATATACAAAAGGTTGATCGAAGGTTGATGCAAAATGATCGATCAAAAATCGGAAAATCTAGAATTAGGGAGAACGCGCAGTGGACAGCAAAGTACGCGTGTTCGCTGCCACACCGCGTACTTCACTACCACCACGCGTAGTGAGCTGCCAGCTTGAAAAAAAATATAAGTTTACGAACATCAGGACAATTTCATCACCTCTTCATTTCTACTTTCATTTTCAGAGTTTTTCAGAGAATTGCAGCAGGGAAGAGTGAGGAATTGGGAGTTTGACTTAAGAAGAAGGGATTTGGATTTGGTTGGATTTGGTCTCTTCCTTATTTGGCTAAGGTAAGATGGTTACTTTGAATTGATAATAAGTTGATGAAATGAGTTTTAGGCTTGGTTTAGGTTGAATTAATTGCTGGAAATTATGTATATGAACTGATATTAATGTTAAGATTATGGTTTATATGTGAGGAAGGATTTAGGAAGAAATTGTGTTAGAAATTAATGGTAAAGATGGAAGAAAGGAGCATAAACTTAAA
>CANYCX014299347.1:0-17167 GCA_948193385.1 Breynia disticha f. nivosa | reverse complement strand
ACCAAGAAAAAGTTGTCATACAATAAAAGCTAAACACAATTAACAAAGTACTTTCTCTAATTACTAAATTACTAAAAAACCAAACTAAATTATTACAATAAAACAGATTAAAGTGCATTTAGAAACTTGTAAAGACTGTAGTCAAACCTGTCAGTTCTCAGATTATTAAAAAAATTCTCAATTATTTAATTACACTCCCAAAATAAAATAAAAAATCCAGAAATTTCAATTCATTTCATTTCGTTTAATTTTCAATCCGACTTCATTTAAGACAACAAAACACACTCCACTTCACTACACTTCACTTACATTCTCTCTCCTACCTTTTCAAACGTTTGTACTCTCCGAACCACTACGCTATAACGCTTCTCCTTCACTCTTCTCTAGATCTACCTTGTAATGTTTTCACTCCCGTCTTCTCCTAGATCTGTCTTTAATTTTCTGAATTCTCGAAACGCTCCGGTTTTTGTTGTTTTCTGTTTTTTGGATATTGAGTTGGTGTCTTTTTTTTGAGCTGCATTGTGGTGGTGGTTGGAGATAATTTATAATATTATAATAAAAATGGGATTTTGAATTTGGTGGTTGTTTTTATTTAATTAATTATGGTGAGAGCGACAATTTAGCTGCAACAAATGGAGAGGAACTTTAACTTAGTCGGTGCATTGCGTGAATGTTGTGGGGTTCTCCTAACTTTGATTTGCCTTGTCCTTTCATTGTTGTTTAGGTTTCTTGTTTTTGGTATTTCTTAGCTACCTGTAAAGATTGTTCCTTTTTTTTTTATTTTCTTGTTGAATTGTTGTTTAGTTTTGCACTTGGTTGTTTTAATGATGTGATGTATGGACCAATTGTTTTGGGTTAATTTGTTGGGAGGAATTCACTATTATTTGGATAAGACAGTTGTAACTTTTTGTATTTTAAGTTGGTAATGGTTCATGCAGACTGATGGGAACTTGATTATTGTATTTGAGCTTTAAATTGTTGGATTTGTTTGTGCTTACTTATAGTGGTAAATTCACGATTATTTTGGAGAAGAAAGTGATGTCACTTTTATGTATTGAGTTAGTAATGTAGATTGATGGTGAATGATTGTTGTTTCTGAACTTTCGATTGTTGATTTTTTGTGTTTTGAAGGTGGTTGATTCAGGCACTTGTGCTTGCTTTTAGTCCCTCAAGTGCTTTGACGTAAAATGGAGGAACCTTTGGTTCTGCCTTCGAAAGGAGATCACGGGGAAAGGGTGCAAACTCCTGACAGGCAGTCTACTGTTAGTTCTGTTCAAAGTGCTAAACGGGTCAAGACAACTACTAAGCCTACCATTTCTCCCACGTCCAACCTTTTAACACCAACTGGTTCTATGAGAAAGAGGAATGAGACCAAGAGTAGTTCTGATTCAATTTCTAATGGAACTAAACCTTCTGCAACTGCTACATCACGTGGAACGAATTCTGTTCCAGTGATCAGGAGAAACAGTACAGGAGGATTGTCTGAGAAATCATTGACGTCTACAGTGAAACAGTCAAGTACTGTTAGTGCTGCTTCTGTTAAAAGGAGTTCTGCAGTTTCAGACCCGGTGAGGCGGTCCCTACCAGAACTTAGAAGAAGCTCCTTATCTTCAGCTGGTACGAAACTAGCTGTCCGAGCAAGTGTCTCTGATGCTAGAAAGTTGGATCTGTCTTCACCACCATTGGATAAGAGTTTGAGATCGTCAATTGGATCTAATATGAGTAAGTCAGAGACTGAGAAGAAGCCCTCGGTAAAGCCTACATCATCAGTGTCATCATCTTCGAAAAAGGCTTCTTCAGTGGACAGTACTGGCAGCAGTGTTATTAGGAAAACAGTCTCAAAGGTTTCTTCACAATCAGCAGCTCGATCGCCTTCATTTTCAAGTGGACTGAGGTCGGGATCTCTGTCAACATCTTTGGATAGGAGTTCTAACTTTTCTGGAAGGAAAAAGACGGGCACTCCTGATAGCCGGGATTCTAAATTCATCATCCTTCCACAGGTGGAGATTAAAGCCGGTGACGATGTGGTAAATATAATTGAAATTACAAAGTTGATTTCTTAAATTTGTTGCTTTTGTGCTTTTGGATGTGAAATAATATGTATTTGGTTATTTTGTTTGGCGTCTCTTAAAACTGAAGCATGTAATAATTTGCTGTATTTTGCATCTGAAGCATGTGGTAATTTGCTGTATTTTGCATTCTTTATTTCTGTATTTATTAAACTTCTCTTATGCCCTTATGAATGCTTTGTCATTGGATCAGAGGTTGGACCTTAGGGGTCATAGAGTTCGAAGTCTCAATGCTAGTGGGTTGAACTTGTCACCAAATTTAGAGGTAATTTATCTTTGGTATAGACTATAGACCCAAGAAGAATTTTTTTGGTCTTATATCAGGTTGCTTTATTGTTTGTTCTTCTTGACAGTTCGTTTACCTTAGAGACAATCTCTTGTCTACGTTGGAAGGAATAGAGATACTCAAGCGGGTGAAGGTTTGTTATTTCCTGAAATTTCATAATAAATTCTTTGATTGGATTGTTGGTATATTTTACGTAAATTACCGCAATAAATTTTCTGTATATAATTTTCTAAGCCGATTAAGCATTTTTAGTGTTCTTAGCAATTGCAAACAAAACATAGTAATTGATCAGTAGGTCTCTTTTCTGCCAGGTGCTTGATTTGAGTTTCAATGATTTTAAAGGGCCTGAGTTTGAGCCTCTTGAGAATTGCAAGGCCCTGCAGGTTTGTACTTTTGCATTCATCTGGAAAAGAAAATGTTACTTTTTATGTCAATGAGGTACTGAAATATATCTATTTTGCATAGCAACTATATCTTGCTGGAAATCAAATCACATCACTTGGAAGCCTTCCTCAGCTTCCCAACTTGGAGGTAGTCTTACAATATTTTATCCGTTCTTTTTTACTAAATCATGGATTTCAGATTCTCGAACTGACAAGTTTTTCTCCATTCCTTGTTGCCTAGTTTCTTTCTGTTGCTCAAAATAAGCTGAAGTCTCTTTCAATGGCAAGCCAACCTCGATTACAGGTGTTTCTTCTTTAACATATTGTTGGCATGGTGCATACTCATTATGCTGAAATAGTACAATATTTTATATCTACCATTGTTGTTCTATTGTGAGTTTTCAGGTATTGGCTGCAAGCAAAAACAAAATATCAACTTTAAAGGGTTTCCCGTATCTGCCAGTCCTTGAGGTTAAATCTTGTTCCAAATCTTTTCATTATCGTCGTATCCACTTGGTTACTGAATTGGTCTTTTGGTGTTTTATTTAGTTACATGTGTTGTCTAGTTATGTTACGTATTCAGCTGGTGTAGTTAAGGTTGAAGATTGAAGAGGATAATTTGTGCTTGGCAAATGTGGGCTGTCTTTTTACAGATTTGGAAAATACCTTGTGGGATAAATTTGTATTTGAATTGTTTCTGTTTACTCTTCTATTGGAAGTATCTTTGTAGCTTTTAGTCAGACTTCCTGGATATTTTTTACTGTTTCTGGAAACCTTTAGATGAAAATCTTTCTCTCTTATTATTGTTGTATTCCCTAAGGATGATTTTCATAATTGCATGTATGTAAGATGAACAAAAGCATCAATGGAACAAATAAACATATAATTATGTTGTAGAAGCTATCATAAGACTGGTTCTTATACTTCTCAATGTTATACTTCGTACAGCATTTACGAGTGGAGGAAAATCCTATACTTAAGATGCCGCAATTAGAGGCAGCTTCCATTCTCCTTGTTGGTTCTACCTTGAAAAGGTTTAATGATAGAGGTATTTAGTTGGAGTGATCTATATATTTTTTATTTTCTCTTCATATATTCAGAGACGTGGTGATCCTTTAAGTACTGTTTTTGTTGTTTGATGCGAAGAACTCTTTTGGTTGCCCCGGTTTTCAGTACTCATTTCTTTTAGTTTGTTTGTGAAAGAAAAATATTATTTTTTCTCTCTTTTAAGTGCTCTTACTATATCATACCTTTTTCTTCTTTAACTTTGGCATTTTGGTAGATCTTTCTCGGGAGGCAATTACAATGGCAAAGCGTTATCCAGCTTGTGCAGCTTCATGCATTAGAGATGGTTGGGAATTATGTCGACCTGACCAGGCTGCAGGTATGTATTTTGTGCGATGTGCCTTTTCAATTGTTGTACGAGTTGCATAGATTTATTTGCTAATACTGTCCACATGTGAAGGTTTGCTCATATGCTGGGTGACAATTCATTATTTGATATAACAGGTCTTATGCACATATTGTTCTCTTAATGTATTTTGTACACTGTTTTGCCCGAAGGTCCGTGGGTGGTTTTGATTAAGATCAAGTAGTATTTAAAATAGAGCTGTTTGGTCTTGCCCAACATTAAGCACTCATTAACATCAAAAGTAATTATTTAGGTGTTAGTGTTTTTCATATTAATTCCTGTCCTGAGCTTAACCACAAAATTGTCAATGTGGGATTCCCAAATGTATATAGCATATTCTAGATTTGATATATCTTCAAATCAATTATTCTGAAAGGAGTTCAAAAGTTCTAACCTTGAATTTGTCTGATGAATAGACTCAACTTTCCAGTTTCTTCTTGAGCAATGGAAAGATGATCTCCCACAAGGTTATTTGGTGAAGAATGCTTATGTTGATAAACCCTTTGAAGAAGATGCTTGCCATTGCCACTTTGCATTTGTCCAAGAGAGCACTCTGAACACAGATCCACAAATAACGCTTAAATATCGATGGTTTATTGGTGATAGGCCACTTTCGAACTTTGTTGCAATTCCTGATGCGACTGAAGAGGTAAATTCATGGAGGGGTTCAAGTTAGTTTAAAAGTTTGGCTTGGAATTTGAATTCTGCCTTTTTTAAATCTCGTTTCATGCTAAAAGTATGGTACCATGTGATTTTCAGGTATATTGGCCAAAACGCGAGGACATTGGTAAATTTCTGAAAGTGGAATGTACCCCCATATTAGGTGAAACAGAATATCCAGCCATATTTGCTGTATCTTCATCAGTTTTACGAGGTACAGCTTGTTCCATGTTTTTTTTTGGGATGGTAGGTTTGAATGTTTTTCTATCTGTCTAGCATCTATAATTCAACTTTTTCTTATTATTTTTTGGTTCATACTATTATAAACATTGGGCCATTGATTCACATCAATTTACCACTATTCACTAAAAAAAAACTATCAGTAGGGACTGTGTTTGATAAAAAGAAATAGTAGGTTCAGATATATATTTAATTTGCTTTAATCTAGAAGTTTTCTGCTTTTACTCTTCTTTCATATATAAAGAAATTGGTATGCTGCCACTAAAATGTTCCATCTTCCAAAGGAAATGGAATTCCCAAGGTTATCAACATTGAAGTGTCTGGGGAGCTTGTTGAAGGAAATGCAGTCAGAGGCAATGCAACAGTTGCATGGTGTGGAGGAACTCCTGGTAAAGGTGTTGCTAGGTGGGTTTTTTGTTGATCTTCAATAGTCATGTTGTGTGTATTGTTTCTTTCATTTAATGAGAAAAAAAGAAAGTGAATTATACTTATTTGTATCTCTCAGTTGGCTAAGGAGGAGATGGAATGGCAGTCCTGTTGTTATTGCTGGAGCGGAAGATGAGGAGTATCAGTTGACCATAGATGATGTCGATTCAAGTTTGGTCTTTATGTACACACCAGTCACAGAGGAAGGTGCTAAAGGGGAGCCTCAATATAAGTATACTGATTTTGTCAAAGCAGGTTAGTGCGCATGCAGTTCTTCAAATCTTGTCCTTCATGTTTTGTAGTTATTTTCCCTTGTTTTGGGTCCTTGAATAATCTTTTGTTGCACTACGTTCTTTTTTATTTTCATTTCAAGTAAAAGAAAACAGAAAAATGATAACTAGAAGCAATAAGGAAACACAAATGCCAATATATTTCCTTTATTGTATCGGCCAAGTTGCTCTTGTAAATTTGGAATTCTCTTCAACACAAAGTAACAATAATTTTAAGGCTTCTAATAGTAATACTTTGAATGAAAGCTTCAACAGTAATTCAAGCCATTTTAAGTTCATCGCCTCTTTGTCTAAATATTTCCTATGGTGTAGAAAGATAATTGCACTGTCATCATCATCGTTTTGTTTTTAATGTTGGCAGCTCCCCCTTCAGTCAGTAATGTCAGGATCATTGGAGATCTTATTGAAGGAAATGTCTTGAAAGGAGTTGGAAATTACTTTGGAGGTAGAGAAGGTCCCAGCAAATTTGAATGGCTACGTGAGAGTAAGGACAGCACCGGGTTAGTGACTGATCTGTTGTGGTATTTGTTTGTTATGCAAATTTGTTGAAACTTGGACTTCAATAAAAGAATATGTTGACTTTTGAGATTTTTTGTCTGTTCCTATCTGATCATAATCTAGTTTTTCTTCTTTTTTCCTGTTTATTGTTCTTTGGGAATGTTAACTTGCTGATGCTGATCTCCGAAGTGTCTTTTCCTGTAGGGATTTCGTGTTGCTGTCAAGCGGTACATCAGAATACACATTGACTAAAGCTGATGTGGGCCTGTGCTTGGCTTTTGTTTATATACCCATTAATTTCGAAGGTTTGTTTGTTAACTTTTTACTCTTGGAACATATGGTATCGATTAACACCCATTTTTCTTTCTTACACTGATGAACTTATCATGGATTCTGACATTGAGTAACGTTTCAGGCCAGGAAGGAGAATCTGTTTCAGTTGTGTCTGAAGCAATAAAGCAAGGTAAATCAACATGATAGATCACCTGAATTTTTACAAAAGCAAGCATTTTAAATTTTATCCCATAGAAACTTATTTCCTTGAAAGAACTAGATGGTTATCAAGTGGTGGAGATGGAGAGAAGGATGTTGCTGTACACAATTGTACCATCATCTGTGGACAACTTGTTATTGGTCGTAATTGGCAAGCAAATGCTGCCTGAAATTGTTAGCAATCTTATTATTAGTGGTCAAAGCAAACTGTGATTGTTAGTGTAACTGCGTATCCTAAGTTTTTTTTTTGCTTATTCTTACTACACTCACTATTGCATATTTTGGTCAAAGTAGCTCTTTAAGCTCTGGTTTTATCAAGTTGTTTGTTATGATGATTGGTCTGTGTTCTCTCAATTTACAGCACCGCCAAAAGTTATAAATGTGAAGATAATTGGTGATCTAAGGGAAAGCAGTAAGATCACCGTTACTGGTAATGTCACTGGAGGATCTGAAGGTTCCAGTAAAATTCAGTGGTTTAAATCAAGTTCATCTCTTTTGGATGGTGAGAACAATCTTGAAGCATTGACCACATCCAAGGTTGCAAAAGTAAGCAACTCCTGTCTCATTTATATAGGTAGAATCAATAGCTGGCTTTGGCATGTAATCAATATTTGATGGGAATTCTTATTGATTTGGTCATTTTAGGCATTTCGGATTCCTTTAGGGGCTGTTGGCTATTACATTGTTGCAAAATATACTCCCATGACTCTGGATGGCGAATCAGGTGAATCAGTGTACGCCATATCAGAAAGTGCGGTTGAGAGTACGTGTCTGTTTTTTGCCTTCAGTTTCTTAATTAGTTACTGGTGCTGGTGAAAAGATCTTAGCTGGTAGTGATGAGAAGAAATTAGACCATCTAACTAGTATGATATCATCCCTTAATCTACAATTTCCACTCTTTTCAGGACTTCCCCCAAGCCTGAACTTCTTATCCATCACTGGTGATTACACTGAAGGTGGAATTTTGACAGCATCATATGGGTATATCGGGGGTCATGAAGGAAAAAGCATGTACAATTGGTTTCTTCACGAGGTATAAACTTCAATTTGTTTTGGCACTACATGATGCGGCAAGTCTTATGCATCAGTTCAGCTCTTATTATTTCATCAAGTGGAGCTTCGTTGTGGTGTGACGAGTCTTATGCATCAGTTCAGCTCGTATTATTTCATCAAGTGGAGCTTCGTTGTGGTCTTTATATCTATTAGCATGCTATTATATGATGTTTCATGATTTCTTTCCATTCCTCTTGTGCCAAATATTATTTCGTCCTTTTGATGGTTCGGCTTCATGACTGAATTGCCATAACCTGTAATCTAAAATCATATTTATACGCTAAACAGGGCCAACAATTTCATATGGTAATTGGAAGGTACATATGATATATGTTGCCACTTATATTGTGTCCATTGAGATAATTTTGTGTGGCTCTCTTTCCCAAAGGTTTAGTCAAAGCTCTGTTTTTTTGTTTGGTTTTGATCCCATTTTGCATGCTACCGTTTCTTAACATAGCTGCTCCATTCTTCATGATTGCACTTAATGGCTTTACTTTTATCGTATATGTATATATGGAACTTTGTTTTGTTGGTGGTCTGAAGGCTGTTATCTGATGGTTGTGTGCTTCTTTCTTTTGCTTGGTGTTTTTGTTGGTATTTTAAAATTCTACTAGGTTTGTCATTATACTTCGATGTTTTCAAATGCCGAAAGAATTCAAGTTTATGTTAACTGGGCATTGTACCATGATTTCAGGCTCAAACAGACTCTGGTACCATGATACCGGAGGTTACTGGAGTTCTTCAGTATCAAATCACTAGAAGTGCGATTGGTAAATTTGTGTCCTTTGAATGCATTCCTGTGCGTGATGATGGAATCATAGGTGAGGCAAGAACTTGCATGGGACAAGAACGTATTCGACCAGGTAATTTGCTCATCTCAAGTTCTGAAATGCTTTTTTGTTTTTTCTTTTAGGAATGGGTGCAAGAAGCATAGCCTATTATGTTTAAATTATGTAAAAGATTGACTGGATAACTGAAAAATGAAATTATTCTTTGCTTTATGAAATATATTATTGATATTTACTTTAATGGAAGTTCACTAAGCAGGAAATGTTGAGTGTAACTGTCTACCCTTCATAAATTCTGAACACCGTGCTAGTTGATTCTCTTTTTGCATGTTGCAAAGAAGTGTCATGTTTTACATGTATTGAACAACACTGCCGTATCCTGCGTTTTATGTTTGACTGATTCAGATTGGCAATTGTCTTACTGGCTGTCCGACTATTTAGAAAAGCCTCAACTTTTCAGAACATTTTCCATCTTCATTGCTACTACATGCATTCCATATTTTTCCTCTTGCGAATTTATTTCTTATGGGAAGTTCCTTTGGATGGTCAGGAAGCCCAAGATTGGTTTCTCTACAAATAGTTGGGAGAAACATCGAAGGAACAGCAGTGCATGTGGAGAAAAAATATTGGGGAGGTGAAGAGGGAGGCTCAATTTTTCGGTGGTTTCGGGTACTTCTAAAGTCACCAATACTACATTTCTTTTGTGTAATCATGGAAGATCTTAATCAAATGATTTTCATGTGGGGTTCGTGAAATACTTTTTGAAGTGATAACCGACTTCTCAGACTCTACTTCTAACTGGTTAACATAACTTTAGATTGACACAGTGACATTGTGCAGACAAGTTCAGATGGAGCTCAAAGTGAAATTCCCGATGCCACTAGTGCCTCATACACTCTTTCCATTGATGATATTGGATTCTTTGTATCAGTTTCATGCGAACCCATCAGAAATGATTTGGCTCGTGGTCCCATTGTTCTTTCAGAACAAATTGGACCTATTATAGCTGGTAAGCTGTTGGTTCCTTCAGCCCCTTATATCCTTCATTGTTTCCTATAAATGGATAGTTTCATGATTAAGCTGGTTCTCTTCTTCTGCTCATGCTTAAAGCTATATCTTCGAGCAAGTGTGCATTTAGTCCCTACAGTCGGTTCTTGATATGTATATATTAAGAGATTTGTTGTGCTGATGTTACTTGAATATCCTATCGCATTTCAGGCCCTCCAACTTGTCAGTCTTTAGAGTTTCTTGGATCGATGATAGAAGGGCAGCGTTTGAGTTTTGTGGCTTCTTATTGTGGAGGGTAAGTGTTTGTCCAACTACATAATCCAAATGCTGAATCATTTATTCGTTTTTCTGTAATTATATCCTGAAATCGATGTCCTTTCTGTTACAGGGAGATAGGGAATTGCCTACATGAATGGTTTAGGATGCAAAGTAATGGTGCTAGGGAGAAACTTGGTGTTGATGGTATGTTCTTTTGAATTACGTATGATATTGTCTTCATCCATTTGATGGAATCCTGTTTGCAGTACTGTTTATGGATGTTGTGCTTGCAGAATTTCTGGATTTGACATTGGAAGATGTAGGAAAGTGCATTGAACTGGTTTATACACCAGTGCGCAAGGATGGTGTCAAAGGAAGTGCAAGGAGCATCATATCTAAAGTGATTGCACCTGGTAAGCTATATTTCCAGTGTAAGAGTGCAATCGTTTAGTCACTTTTGATTGTTCTGAAATCTGACTGAGCTCTCAATATCTGCTTAATCATGTGTTAGAATGATGAAACTAGATTTCAACCAAACCATGTATATTAATGTCAATTTTGCAGAATGATAATTTTTCTTGTGAATGATAATCTGACTGAGCATCATATCTAAAGTGATTGCACCTGGACATTGTGAATTATTTTCTTGTTTATGCTATTTCTCTGTCATTGTATGTATTATGGTTTTCTGTGTTTATAATCATCAACAGCGGATCCAGTGGGATTAGAGCTTGTGATTCCAAATAGCTGTGAGGACGAGGAGGTTGTCCCACAAAAGACATATTTTGGTGGGCAACAAGGGGTTGGAGAGTTTACTTGGTGCAGAGTCAAGCATAAGCTTGATGAGTCTGCACTGATGGATTTACCAAATGCTCGTGATGTTGTTGTCTGCAGTGAAACATTGTAAGTTCGACCACAAAAACTGGATTCCAAGATTTGCTTCCATTTTGTTAGTATAAATGATACCTGCGTTCCTTGACAGGACATATACTCCTTCACTTGATGACGTGGGTTCTTATTTAGCCTTAAAATGGATTCCTGTTCGTGCTGATGGGAAATGTGGAAAGCCCTTAGTTGCAATTTCAACCTCTCCAGTCAACCCTGGTAGAGCTTTTATTAATCTTATCCTTGATTTTCTCTTCACTTTTAATGATATGAAGATAGTATCTTTGTGATGGCTTCTGCCTGTGTTCATTGCATTATATCATTTGTGTTTTTGAATTGCGATGCTATGTGATGTTCACTGAAGCCTTAAATTTGAAAGATTACATGCGTGTGTGTGCACTTTTACACATTTAGATATATATATACTTTGAATTGTGTCCTTGTTGCACTGAAGCAAGAATTTTATGGCAGCTTTTCCAGTAGTTTCTGATGTCTGTGTTAGGGAGTCTTCTCTGGAAATTTTCACTGGTGAAGGAAAATATTTTGGTGGTTATGAGGGATCAAGCCTCTTTTGCTGGTACAGAGAAACCAATAAGGGTATTATTCTTATTGATGGTGCCAACACTAGAACTTATGAAGTGACAGAAGAGGATTATAATTGCCGGTTATTGTTCGGGTAACTATTCTTGTTCTTTCTAATACATGGATGATGTTGAAAATTTCAAAAAAAATTTACTAAAGGTTCATTACAGCGTCAAGCTTGAGATGCTGTGCTGTTTCAGATTAACATGCTGAAGTGAATTTACAGATACACACCAGTTCGTTCTGATTCAGTGGTAGGAGAACTTAAATTGTCTGAGCCAACAGAAATAATCCTCCCAGGTATGTAATATATTGTGGAGGAATGTCCTTGACTCCGGATTTGTACTTGCATATATTTACATTTTTAACTAAGCGAAGCTGGAACTAGTTATTCATGTGAACTTGAAAGTTTTAGATTTTTCTTTATGGTGAGACAATTGTTACCCTGAAGTTTCCCAAGAGCCCTCGTAGAACAAATATGATGGGAATTAGAGGAGAATTACAGTTATAATACAAGTTTTGTCAACTTCATTTGTTATGCTGAATACAGATAATTTCTTTATATTATAGCTTTGGATGGTTATTAATTTTTAAACTGGATGCGGCTTAATTGTTCAGAGCTCCCAAGAGTAGAAATGCTTGCCCTCACTGGAAAAGCGATAGAAGGTGATGTCCTTACTGCTGTTGAAGTGATCCCAGAGACTGAAAATCAACACCGTGTTTGGAACTTCTATAAGAAGGATGTTACATACCAATGGTAAAATGCTTTAAATTTTCTGCTGGCACGATTTGAGTTGATTTTCCCACAATCTTTAATCTTGCCGCTCTTGGTGAAATGTTTTTGGAAGCAATAAATCTTCAAATCAATTGTTTTATGATGGGTATTGTGAATGATTTATTATTGCAATATTTTCAAGTTACAAAAAATAACATAGCAAAAATTCTCCATTGATTTCTCCTATGATTTTCTGCAATATATTTATATTTATTTATTTATTTATTCCCAATAGTTATGAAGATAAATTGGATGGTTTTTGTATTAACCTTGAAAATTCATAATGAAATTAGAAATTGTTTCTTAATGACGGTGGTTCTGCAGCTATATTATTTTTTTGGCAGTTATATTATTTTTTGTTTTCTGCCAAATATTTAAATAATGATTTTTCAGGTTCTGTTCATCACTATCTGGAAACTCCTACGAGCCTTTACCTTCACAGCGTTCATGCTCTTACAAGGTGAGGCTAGAAGACATTGGTCGATGCTTGAGATGTGAATGCATCGTGAATGACGTGTTTGGAAGATCAAATGAGCCAGCGTATGCTGAGACTTCTGCTGTATTGCCAGGTCTTTCGATATTTTTGTGTTTTATTATCTAGTATGCTTATGATTTGTAAAACATCCGGGGGGCCAAGACTATACTTGATTTACTGCTTCTGCTATATTTTGTGAATGCCCAAACAATTCATACAGTTCTTTTTTTGTGATGTAAAACAGTTCATACTGCTGGGATAAAGCATTATAAGTTGCTGGTACATATATTTTTTTATTCATGTAAATTCTTTTTCCATCTCAGGAATTCCTAAGATAGATAAGCTTGAAATTGAGGGACGGGGTTTTCACACTAATTTGTATGCTGTTCGAGGCGTATATACCGGAGGAAAGGAAGGCAAAAGCAGAATTCAATGGCTTAGGGCCATGATTGGTAGTCCTGATCTGATCTCTATACAAGGTATATTAAAGCAAGATTTTTTAATTGTTTGATGAGCAGTGTAATCAAGTATAGTAGTGATCTTGTCTTTTCAACAATTTCTTTGCCATGGTCTTTTCAACTATTTGATTTTTAATTTTTCATTGATATACAGGAGAGATAGGAAGGATGTATGAAGCTAATGTTGATGATGTGGGCTATAGATTGGTAGCAGTTTATACTCCTGTAAGGGAGGATGGCGTAGAGGGGCAACCGGTTTCTGCATCAACGGAGCCCATCGCTGTTGGTGAGTCATGATGATCCTCTCTCTCTCTCTCTCTCTCTCTGCACACACTCTCTCTCTCTGCATCATTTTTCTTGTCTTTCACATTTGTGCAAGGCAAATGATTTCTGAAAGAATAAATAATTCACCTGGAAATGTGGTGATTTCTTTGCAGAGCCTGATGTTCTTAAAGAAGTAAAGCAAAAGCTGGAACTTGGAGCTGTGAAGTTTGAGGTTTGAACATTTGACCAGTAGTTACCTTGGTTTTAGCTAACACTTGATTGCTTGCATGCGTTCCCTTTCACATAATTGATGTTGTCTTGCGCATACCACATACATCTAATGTTTTTATTATTCTTGGAAATCTCATGAAGCATGTTTTCCTTTTGTTCAACAGGTATTGTGTGACAAGGATCGTGCTATGAAAAAGGTATCCATCTTCTCTCCGAACAACTTTGAACAATAATGATAATCTTGTAACTTAAATGCATGCTTTTGTCATTATTAATGCAGCAGGTTCCTGGGGAAGGGAGTCTTGAGAGGAGAATCTTAGAGGTTAACAGGAAAAGAGTAAAGGTCGTAAAGCCAGGGTCTAAGACTTCTTTCCCGACCACTGAAATTCGAGGAACTTATGCGCCTCCCTTTCATGTAAGTTTCTGTCATCCAAGTTTTTATTATTCCAGTTTAACTATTCTGCAAAATCTGTGCGTCAAGGGCCTAGAGATTCTCGGTTCGGACGCTTGAGGTTCAAAAATTTCACTTAACAAGTTCATGGAATCATAAAATCCAAGAATACTGCAGTGTTATTCCTTTGCCTTATCTTGTTACACCATAAAAGCTAACAATCTAAACTTTTGCAGGTGGAAACTTTCCGGAACGACCAACATCGACTGAGAATTGTAGTGGACGGCGAGAATGAAGTAGACTTGATGGTCCACTCCCGCCATCTGCGGGATGTAATTGTCCTTGTGATTCGAGGACTTGCTCAAAGATTCAATAGTACATCTCTCAATTCTTTACAGAAAATAGAGGCATGAATTCAGTAAAAATTGGGGAAGGGATCGTAAAACTTGATGTGTAAATCTGTAGGGTTAGTTTATCCCATTTTCTTTTGTCTTCATTTTTGCATTATTTTCTTCAAGGTTGTTGCCTTATGTTGTTTTCTGTGTTTCAAAAAGAAATGTTATGTAGTGTTGAAAGGTTTAGAAGTTTGAATTCTTTTGTATATCATTTTATAACATCAATGATAAATATTGGGTTTCTTTGTGAGATAGTTTTCATATCCATGCAAACTTGGTCAAATGAATCTGTTATAAGAAAGAAACAGAACAAAAAATAATTTCTTTGCTTAAAACTTCAGTTTACATTATCCCTGCTTCAAGTGTAGTCTGTAAATCAGGTCGAGTTTCCATGGCTGCATCATAGGAAGCATGTAGGGCAACAAAAAGATAATATACAAGCAATGCAGCAGTCCAGGCGAGAAATCTGAGGAATGAAGCTGAATCAATTGATCCCATGATGAACACATTGATTGCAATGCTTGCAGATGGCAACCAAGGCACCAATGGTACTCCCCAGATCTTTGGTTTCCTGGCTTGTATCATACTCAGATGAAGCCCTAAAGTCGAGAAGAACCAAATTGGTACTGTCACTGCATAGCCAATCCATCCGTTATTCCCGGCTGCCCAGTAAGCTGCAGAACCGATTGAGGATGCTATGATAAGCGCCAAGAACATGATCAGCTTGTTTTGGTTGCGAATTGATGTTTCGTTAGTTACATAATAGCGTCTCATTAGCAGAGCGAGGGCTACTAGGGAAAAGATGAACAGGGTTGATATAGATAGAAGGTTTGCCAAGACATCAAGGCTTGTGAAGAGAGCAACAATAGAGTTTACTACAGTCATGATGATGGTCGCATTTACTGGTGTCCCGGTTTTCTTGTTGATGGAGGCAAGTATCGGCGGTGCCATATGAGTTCTGCCGATGTGAACGAAGTATCGAGCCTGCGCAATGATGGTTGCGAGCAAGATTGTTGTCATAGATTTCAATGCGCCAACGGCAACTATGTACTTTGCCCAGTTCATCCCCTTGCCTTGAAATGCAACAGTGAATGGTGCATTGACATCAATCTGTGTGTAAGGCTGCATAAAGATCAGTGTTGCAGAAAGAAGACAGTAAGAAATTACAATGATGATCATGGAGCCGATGAGGCCGACTGGGATGTCTCTGCCGGGGTTTTTGATCTCTTCCCCCAGCGTAGAAACTCCATCAAATCCAACATAAGCAAAGAAGAGAACTGCAGAAGCTTTTAGAACTCCCTTGACACCAAATGGAGCAAAAGGTGTAAAATTTGCAGGGTTTGCCTTGGTAAGCCCTGTCACTAGGATGAATGCCAAGATCAAGATGTGGAGTATTGTGGCAATTGTATTGATTCTCGACGACGCTTTAATGCTCCAGCAAGCACAAAGGCAGACGACTATGGAAACAGCGACAGCAATCGGATCCAAGTAGTTGAAATTCTCTGCAAGTCCTGATGCATATATCCGAAAATTGTTAGAATCATGATTCAACAAGGTCGCAAAGTAGGAAGTCCATGATCGAGCTATACTTGCGGCACTAATTATATACTCGAACAGAATGTTCCCGGCGGCTATGAAAGCTACGAAATCGCCAAGCTCAACTCTAAGATACGAAAATGACCCTCCGGCGACCGGTAATTCGACAGCGAATTCGCTGTAGCAGAGGACGGATAAAAGTGCAGATACACCAGATATGAAGTAGGAGATTACAACAGCAGGACCAGCATCATTCCTGGCAGCTTCACCGGTAATAACAAATATTCCTGCTCCCATAACAGAACCTACGCCAAACCATATAAGATCCCACCAATTGAGGGTCCTCTTCATCTGGTTTTCGCTACGGGAACGTAGTTGGTTCAGCTCAAGACTGTCAGCGGAGCGCGTCAGAATACGGTCTTTAAACCTTGATCCTGTGTTGGACAATGCATTGAAATAGTTTCCCCAGCTTCGAAATGACTCTTCAGGCAGGAAATCATCTTTGCTGCAAATGCAGCCTCTCTTTTTCAGCCCTGTCCCGTCTCCAATGCCCCCGTTCGGACCGATCACCATTGTTGTTTCCCTGTGGAAAGTAGAACAAAAAAGTTAACCATGAACGTAAATGTAGAATCAAGAATTCAATGCAAGAATGTCAAAAAGTTAGAGATGGCGCGTACATGAGTCTGAAATGAGAGTTGAGTTCATGCAGAGTAGAATTCTGGTTTTAGGGTTGAAGTGCTAGTGAATGGTTACTTTCAGGATGACAACGATGGATACGGAAGTTAAGCTTTTGGCGATTTCTACTGACATATCGGATCGAGAATTCCCACATGCAGATTTGGGATAATAGAGATTTCTGAAATGCCATAACTACCAAAAAAATCAAATAAGTTTAGATTATTTATGGGAATATAACAATCGTTGAATTAAATGAGCGAGCTTGAACACTGAAAAGCTCGACTCGGCAAAGTTCGCGAACAAGCTCGTTTAAATGTCTATGAACACACTCGTGAAAAAGCTCGTTTAAGTTGTCATGAGCAGATTGGTTTAAGTGTTTACAATTATACTAGTTTAAGTGTTCGTAAGCAGACTTATGAATTTCATAATACATGTGACATAGTTAATAATTTATTTTATAGCTTGTAGTCTTATAAATACATAATTTGTAAAAATATTATTTTAAATAATAAAGTTTGAATATTTTTTTATAATATAAGTTCATAATGCATGTTGTATTTTATAAATAATTAATACTTAAAATATTAATTCTAAATTATTTTTAAATAAAAAATAGATATATGTTACTTTTTTTT
>CANYCX014298785.1:0-12982 GCA_948193385.1 Breynia disticha f. nivosa | reverse complement strand
GGCAGAATAAATTAGTCTTTCAGAAAAGTTATAAAATTGTTCAATTAGTTTAAAATAGTTTTAAAAAGTTCAAATGTTAGATAAAAATTATATCAACATGGTTCAAATAATTTCAAATGGTTTTAAATAATTTTAAATTTTTTTATAATAGTTAAAAAATTTAAATTGATTCAAATTAAATCAAATTTACCATATCATAAAATTTTTATCATCATTCTACCATCTCTATTCTTCTTTGTTTTTTCTATGACTCTTTGATTCGTGTTTATAAAGTAATGCATATAAAATAGTTTTAATATGTTAGAAGTGAGGGAAAAATGAAAGAGATTAGACAAGAACATAGTCTTCTCCGCCAAGGAAAAGAGGAAGAAAGGAATTGAATGACGTGAGATATAAAAAAAAAAAACTCTAACGAGAATTGCAGCAAATGAGGAATCTAATCTTTTAAAATATATTTCATTAACTCTTTAAAAATAAACTTTCTAAAACAATCTCTACAGCCATTAAAAAGGCTAATTGGGTATAACTATTAAAATTTAAACCCCAGATGAGCATTGTCACAAAACAAACTTACAACATATGCATTTATATAAAACAAAATTAACTAAAGATATTTTTTTTAAAATATGTAAACTAAAGAGCTTATAACACATAATTAATAAAATCATGCGAAGGCAACCACAAGTTAGTTTTTTTATGACTGTTCAATTGTTAATTTAAAAAAATTAAATTCAAATGTCATTTTTACACAATGAATATGTGAAAATATTTTATTTTCTTAGTTCATTTATCTTAAATTATATTTTGTCTAAAGCAATGTCGTCAAGTTTTAATATACTTCTTTTATTCTCTAATGTTTGTTAATTTGTATTTTTCAAACAAATTTAAAAAATTAATAAATAAGGTACAAAATTATTTATTTATTCTTTCAAATAAAGTAAGTACTTAAAAAGGGAATAAAGTAAGAGAATTAATTAGGGATGATTGGGAGCATTTTAGACAAAATATTAATAAAAAAGTTAATTTGACCATCTTTAAGGAACAAAAATTTAATGCTAAATTAACAAATTTAAAAGAATAGAGAAAGTACTATTTTTTTTTAAAAAAAGTTCAAAACAATAGAAATTATAAAAATTCTCAAAAGCAACCACCTATTTCTTTTTTTACTAAATTTATTATATTCATATTTTCTATCAACTGCGCTAAATAATTCATCATATAACTTTTATCATCCATTTAATTTGTGTTTTGTTTATTTAATAAAATATTTTGGATATAACTTAAATTTTAATGTATTATTTTTAGAATTACATAAAATTTATTTCATACAAATATATGTGGTATGTAAAAAAGAGTAATAATAGTAATTATGGATCCAACTAATTAAGTATAAAAAGAATGCTGGAGTTTCTAACATTAGTAAGGAATTCATGTTTCTATATAAAGAGCAAGTAAATAGACAATTTTATAAAGCTCTGAATAAAATTGACCAGATGTCCTAATAGTAAAGAAATGTGTAAATGCTAGAAATTAGTTACAAAAATATTCAAATTAAGTGTTTGATATGATAGTCAAGGTTTTTTTTTTGGTCATGATAACAGAAGTACAGAACTTTATTTGAGTAAATAAAATTAAGCAAATTTTTTGAGTGATAAAATAAAGTGGCGCCTAATCAGAAGCATTTGATATGAAGTTGGATCAGCTGTGCGGAGTGGTAAATGGAGAGGAAATTAGGAAGCATGATTTACCATTAAATACTTGGGAAGGAGAATACATACCAAACAGCTCAACTCAGTTTTTAATGTGAAAATGAATTCAGTTTCACAGTGTTTTTGATTGCATCATTTTTTAAATTAGTTTTATGCTCTTTCCAAGTTCTCAAGCGAAACCCACATTCACCATATATGATGCTTAACTTCAACTTGAAGATGGATGGATGGATGGATTTGTTCATGATAGAAGACTACCGACTTCAAGGCTTTTTCGTCTAGTAATTTCTCAAACATCAAGAGCAGTATTTGCTTGGGGAAGCTATGTAAAGTAATTTGAAATTATATTTTCATCTTAGTCAGATACTATCATTTTTATGATACAGTCCTACCTAACTTTTGACAACCTTCTCAATTTTTCTTACTTTTGGATCTCTAATTATCCAGTTAAAGTTCTATGTGAGTAAAGAATTTCAATTTAAAACTCCATGTTTTTTCTCTTCTATTTTTAATATTTTCTCATGCATAATAAGCCATATGAATAGCAACTAGTGATGGCAATGGGTAGGATATGTCGCTATCCATACCTATACCCGTGATTCATATTCTATATCCATACCCTACCCATGCCCGTGCGGGTAGACAAAATTGTTACCTATAACCTACTCATTGGGCATCCACTTACCCATTAGATATTCATTTACCCATTGTGTAAATTTAATTAATTAACTAAAAAATAAGACAGTACTAATTTAAAGTATAACTTAATAAATGGAAATTACACTATAAACTCTCATTCTATAACATTTCGTCTTACTAATAATATAAATATTACAATTCAATAAAACTAGAACAAACAAAAGAACAAGAAAGTGACCTGAGTCTGTGAGGAAGGAGAATATGGAGAGAAAGACATAAGAGGAAGACTGGAAGAGTATATAAAGATAATGAGTGAGAGCGAAATGAATAGTTAAAGTGTGTAAATTGTAAAAGTAATAAAAAGTGGAGAGAGGTATTACATATATATTAGGTTGAGATATGAGTATGAATACAGGTAATTGTTGTGAATATGGATAATATCTAATGGATACGAGTACGGGTATGGGTAGTATAAGGCTATATTCATACCCTACCCATACCCGCACACTAAAATGCGGGTAATACCTGTACCCATACCCATCCCTGGTTAAAGCGAATAATATCTACATTGACTGGGTACAGGTCGGGTCGGTACCCGTCGGGTAGGGTACAAATTGTCATCCCTAATAGCAACAGATACAAGTTTTGCATTTAGTTAGCAAATTCACAAATGTATGTAAAATAATTATAATATTTAATAACTATTTTTTTATTTAAATGTTATTTGTCTAGTCCAACCAATGAACCACCGATTGAACTAGTTATTCAATGACCTAGTATGATTACCGAGTCGTGTCTTAAAACATTGGTTCCAGGCACTAGTGTTTGGCCACCATGGACTCGACTCTCATCTAAACAATATTTTTCGCTTCTTTCTAAACACAACATTAAGGGCTGACCCTACAATTGGCCAACTTGTCACAACGGCAATGAAAGCAAGGAACCATATTGACCACCTACTTTGCCGATAAATCTGGTTTAAGCTTCTTCTAACCTCAGCATTTACATCACATGATTTACCTTTACGGATGTCCGTACCTTGCTCAGAGGTTTCAACAATCCTGGACATGGCATCAGATTTTGCATCTCTATGGTTCTTCCCTTGATTGTCTGAAAACATTTCACCACCATTTTCGTTGTAATGCTTTGGCAAGTCGTCATTTGTTTGTTCAGTACCTGCTGCAGCCACCATTCCATCTTCTGTAACGCTTACATATGGACCACGATCGATGGTTGATTCTGCCGGTGAATTCGTGCAAGCCTGCTTTGAAAAATTCTTAACAAATAGCTACTATAAGTTTACGGAAAACTCCCCAAATCAAACAACATAATGATAAAATCAAGAACTAGATCTGAAAAAGGTTCAGCTAATTGCTAGCTGATTTGCGGAGACATCATTTGATAATCAGAACTTCCACGTTAGCAATAATGGTAGTTTACACAGTTTTCGTAATTTTAAAGAAACCTGCCTTTTGGACATGCATGAGTGAACTAGATTGCAAAGCGCCGAGAAATTCATTGACAGCCCTAACCCACCTGCAAATCAAGAAAACAAAAAAAGGCAAATCAAAATGTTCAATAGCAAAGGTTATGTGAGAGGATATAATAAATCGTGAATACTCTACCATTCTGTTCTCAACAGAATACTTAAAATGTTGTTTGAAACAAACAGAATACGTCTAGTGCCAATTGATATGACTTAAGAACGAATAATTAATATATTGCTAGAAGTGCTTAAAGCATCCAAAGCTGTTATTGATTCCAAACTGTTTTACAGAATCGAGTATAGGGTTTTCATGGAAGTACCACAAACTGGATCCAAGTAATCCTTCGAAGAATGCCAGATGACCTCCATGTTGTGTTGTAGCTAACACTATATTTTTATTAGCCCTAAAGAAGAATGAAGATAGATGTTGTCAGCAGGCTATCATATGGATGATAAATGAATAACATGAAATCATAAAACGAACAGGAAAAAAGCACACCAACATGCCGGTTTGCAGCATCCACACATTTCAACGTTTAAATGTGTTTCTGTTTCATATAATGTTTGATGCCAAGCTTTTCACAGGGTTGAGAAGTATTGACCAGTCATAGATTATATGTTTAGAGAAGTGATGGGACATGGTAACAAACACTACCTAAATTATTTCAGAGAAGTTTATATTGTTTCTATGACCATCCTAGCACGTTGCTCCTGTTTAATACACATCTTTTCCTAGACCAATCCAAGCGCAACAAAAACTAAAAATTTCACTTTCCACATTTAGTAAATAAAGCTGAGGATTTTACATCGATGTGGTAAGTGATGGGTATTTAAAGCCATGTGATATATATATATATATATATTTTGAAAATAGCAATATTTTTTTTGTTAAATTGAATATAGCAATATGAGGTGAGGTTAGTTCCATAAAAAATTGAGAAAGCAGTTGGGCCACAGCAACTTAACCTGCACTCATCCCACGGAATGGCTTCCCTTGTGCAGAGAGGATCATCCAAAGCACTTATACAGAGGAGTGGCACAGATACATTTCCGACAAAGTAGGCACTGCTACAACGCCTATAATATGTATCCACTGTCTGAGATAACAATACATTAAATTTCTTTTTTACTGACTAACTGTGAAGTGTATAGAAAAATAGATTTTTCTATGATATAATACCTCAAACTTTCCGACAGGGCAGGTTGCATAGTGATCGAAATCTCGAATGGAGCGCGACTATATGTCATGATACAAGTGAACAATCAAACACACAGCTGTAGTTAAATATGCATTACACGAGACTAATCAAATAGAAAAATAAACGATACAATCGTTAATGCTGCATAATGCTACAGCCTAATTATGACACTTCTATGCTATGCACGCCCTCTAAATACTCTAATAGTAATCATGAAGGACTCAAGAAAGAAACTAACCCTTTTTATGCCTTCCCAATTAGCAAGTCGAGTGTAACGTGGCTCATGTCTGCAAATACAATTGGAGTCTTATCAAGGGAACGCAAAGAACCAAGATATATCTATTATTGCATAAACTTTGCGGGATGTCATTTAAATTCATTCCATAATCCACCCAAAGCTGAATAGGCAAGTAGAATATTTCATGGGAAATCCTACAGCCTAAATTATCACTAGTAATGATGAAAATGAAGTTAATGCATACTTACAATTGAGCATAACCCTGGAGACCAATTGCTAAAGCTCGGTCATAGAACCTCTGAACCAGCCTTCGGGAAATAAATCTGTCGCCAATCTGCAAAAAGACAAGGGACACAAACGCTGATAACACCAGAAAAGTAAATTCAGTGTAGAGTGGGCCTCCTAACTTGGTTTAGGCTTCTACTGGTTGACTGTCAGGAAACAAATTTCAGAGGTATGGACAATAAAACGTCCCAAAAATTCATCATACGTTGGCATGGTTTCCACAACATCATACAGTTTAAAGACATTAATGTGCATAGATGAAATCTTTTTGCATCCAATTAGTTACTTGACGGTGCACTATGGAATGTTTAAAGAACAGTAAGCTACCATGAAATATTTATGCCAATATAATCAGAGAAAAAACTAAGGTAACGAATGGAACATCTTATGTCTAGTTAGATGCTTTTAAGAAAACCAATAAACAGGAGTTTTATAAGTTTTATATGATTCACCTCTATAATAATGAATGAAGTTCAATCTAACGTCATATTCTACGAGAACTTAGATGATAAAGAAAATTTTCAAAAAGCCACAAAACCTTAGTTTTCTGGTTTACAGTAAAATGAGGACGACCAACAATCGTTGAGTATGATATGCTCGTTTTCTCGATTAGAAAGACAACAACAGAACGGGATCTTGTGCGTGTTCAATTATAGCTGTTCTATTAAAAAGTCAGTTAGGCATTCTAAAGTTAGAGCCAATTATGGAGTACATTGATGCTAGTGGCTACTTCCACTGACAGGACCAATGTTTACAAATAACAAAAACAGCGGGACTATAGTGGAAGAACTATTTTCCATGTGTAAAGAAAAACACCACCAAGTAAAAAAGACGAAGGCAAAAATAATAAAATTTATGTTACTCAGATTGAACTCTCAAAATATAATACCAACCACAAGAAGGCAAAGGTAATAAAATTTATGCTACTCAGATTGAACTCTCAAAATATGATACCAACCACAAGATCCCATGGGTTGCAAATAGCTGCAGCTCCAGCAATTGGAGTAAGCTCTTTATCCTCACCAAGATATTTAACCTGAAAGCTAATAATAAATTAAAACAACAAATTATAACCATCTAGTCATCATCATTAAATCACAATAAAAAAATATATTAAACTGAAAGATCCTCAGACATATATAGTTCTAAAAGAAGATCTCGACACAAGAGTTTCTGGTAGACGTTATGAAATCAAAGAAAAATAGTAGCACAACAGATAAGAGTAAGAAATTGTCACATCCTATATAAACTGAAGATATTCATGTTCGTTATAGAAGCAGCTAATATAGCAATGATAGTTGGAAATCCAACAAATTAAGTAGGTAATCCTCATAAAAAAAAATATTATTAGAACAGCCTCTTATAACTAATGCTAAGTCTGAGGTCCAAAAACATTTATTACATCTTATGTTGCCATTTCAAAATTTAGATTTGTAAACCATTTCCAAGTTACTAATTAAAAAAGGTACTCAGCTCAAAAAGATACAAAGGGGAAACACTATCTGCAAAAAAAAAAAATATACAGTTGACCTTCGGCAGTAGTTTGCAATAAAATCAGAAAATGTGGACATACATTAGCATAGGAAAGAAAAAATGTAAAGTTTCGTGAGAAAGAAAGAAATTTAGATAGGTGATTTCTGGTTCCAGGGGTACGAAATCAGCAATGCAACTGAAGGTTCAGAGAACAATGAGATGATAACAAGTCCAGAGAGTAGTTTTCTAAAACTTAATCTCAATTTAGTTAACACTTCCAATTTTGGATGACCAGTGTTGGGGAATACTCATGTTCAATTCAGCGTGTACAATTCTGAATTATTTTTTATTTTCTCGTGTACCAAAAAAATCTTAATGATTTTTTCAGGATTCGGAACCATTCAATCGAAAAACCAACATTTAAAGGAATCTAGTTTTTGGTTACATGCCTTAATTTTCTAAATTTGCTAAAAAAAAAACAAACCCAGAATGCGAAATTCACCCAGGTAAATATCATGATAACAGTCTGAGACTTAGAATTATAAAGCCTCAAATACAGTATTCACCACAATTTTCCATACCAGGACATTGGCGCCGATGCTAGTTCCGACAGCAAACAAAGGAGCCATGGGAAATTTATGCTTGAGATAACATGCAACTGCTCGGACATCTTCTGTCCATCCAGCATTATAAAAGCAATCTGACTGCAGAAGTTATTATGGGCGCACAAAGGAAGTAAATAACCAAGCTAAATCTTTGAATATTAAAGCATAAACAGTATGAGATGGAAAGAAAGTGAAGCAACAGTTGTAAAACAATTAGTCAGCCTTCGAATCATCTTACTAAACAACTCTCAACCATTTGAAATTTGCGACTTCGAAATACCATTGCCTTCAGAAATTTCTTGTTTTAACTGTAAAAGTTATAATGGGAGCAGAAAAGAAGGAAAATAAACAAGATAATGTTAGACCTCAGGTAGTGCAACGTTACAGTAAGGCCAGGCCTGGAAGGAAGAGTAAGGCTGGAGAGAATATGGATGGATTGCAGATGGGCTGACCTAGGTCCAGAAGAGAATGTTCTGCATCTTGTTTATAGAGTCCTTTTACATATCATTTAGTGTTTTGTCTGTAGGATGATGTTGCTGAATTGGCAATAGTGTTACGTTGTGTCAGGGGGCCTGGGTATATTTGGGGGATGCAGGGCTGCTAGTGAATCATCTATTCTGTATTAGAGAAACTTTTGTGGAGAGTGGTCCCTCTCAAATGCGGCCTTTGTCATTTGTTTACTGATATTTCTCTTAATCAAATCAAGGCTGATACCTCAGCCATTACCATTTCCTTACTGTTCTATTAAGATTCCAGGGTTGTATCAACTTTGGTATCAGAGCCATACATATTAAAACTTAACCCTAAACTATTATGACGAGAATGGACACTAGAATGGAAGTTGTGGAGGAGCAGGTTGGGAAAATACCTGGGCTGACAACTAAAGTAACAGAGTTGGAGACCATCATTAATGGTAGGTTTGAGGCAGATATGAATGTTGTCAAGGGATTAACGGTATCCTTGGGAAAGAATGTGGGGGAGTCAAGTGGAGGAAAGAGTGTGTGTGACGCAAGCGAGGCCAAGGAACAGCGTCTCACACAGGCAAGTCTCCCATATCAGAAGAGGTAGCCACACATGTTCCCAAGTGTTGTAACCGTTACGATAAGAAACTTGAGATGCCAGCCTTTGATGGTGAGGGAGACCCATCTACCCGGGTATTCCAAGTGGAAAGGTATTTTGGTGTTAACAAGCTAAGTGAGGCTGAAAAACTGAAGGCAGCGGGGGTTTGCATGAGGGGTTCATTGTTAGCATTGCTACAATGGGAGGAAAACAGGCGTCCTTACTTGACTTGGGAAGAACTAAAAAACCAATTGCTGCGACGTTTCTTGCCCAAACGTATGGGGACACAACAACACCGATTGTTATCCTTACGCCAGGACAGTACGGTCGTGCAATATCGTAAGGGCATTGAAGCTCTTTCTGTTCCTCTAAAGGAGTTGGATGCGATATGTTAGTGGCAATTTTCATGAACGGGATATGAGAAGGTGAAGGGAGAGTTAATGAAAATGAATTGTGTGGGGGCTATTAGAGGTGATGGAGGCTGCAGAGAGGATTAAGGAAGGAAATATGGTTATAAGGCGAACCCAAACCCTACCACACCTTGAACCAAACTAATTCAACACCACGATACACCTCCTGGAATAACAAAAAACACATCCACCCTTAACCTCATCAAACATGAACCAAAACGACACACCACACCAGTTAGAAAACGGACGGCAGGAGAGATTCAAGCAAAGAGAGAGAAGGGTATATGTTTCCGTTGTGATGAAAAGTATTTCTGAGGCACGTATGTAAAAATCGTGAGTTAAATGTGATTGTGGTGATGGACGATGAAGGGGAAGATAAAGGCGGTGGGGAGATGGAGTCTGGCGTGCTGTTGAATGTGGGTGAAGTTCAGCTTTCCATGAATTCTATTATTGGGCTGACATCACCACACTCCATGAAGATCAAAGGAGAGCTAGGAGGATTAGAGGTGGTCGTTCTGATTGATTGTAGGGCAACCCACAATTTTATTAGTGAAGATTTGGTAAAAAGGTTTGGGATTATAGTAAAGGAGACTGCTACGGGGTGGCTCTCGAAAATGGGGCACCCGTCCCGAAAAGTGGAATTTGTAGAGTAGTGCTTTGCGTGCAAGAGTTGAAGGTACTAGAGGATTTTTCGCCTTTCGGGATAGGAAATTCAGATGTAATCTTGGGATTGAAGTGGTTGTTTTCAGTCCGCCATACCACTTTTGATTGGCATTCTTTAACCTTGGCAATTCCTGTCGAAGGTAAGGAAGTCGTCCTACAAGGAGATCTAAGCTTAAACAAATCAGCGGTGTCCATAAAAACCATGGTGAAGACGCTACATCAGGAGGGACAATGAGTAATGGTGGAGTTGGGATGTATCACCACATAGAATAGGGGGAGTCAAAATATACCATCAGAGATATGAGTTACTCTCAATCAATTTGAGAGGGTGTCTGGGGAACCCAAGGGGTTGCCTCTGTGGAGGATGAAAAGCCACGAAATTAATCTGAAACCTGGTTCTGCTCCCATTAATGTCCGCTCATACTGGTACCCACACATACGAAAAGATAAGATTGAGCTATTAGTGGGAGAAATGTTGGTTGCTGGCATAATCCAAGTGTAACCCCATTCTCGAGCCTCGTACTGCTAGTTAGAAAGAAAGAAGGGAGTTGGCGATTTTACCTTGACCACCGAGCTTTCAATAAAGCCACAATTCCGCACAGGTTCCTATACCTACGGTAGATGAACTATTTGATGAGCTAAATGGGGAAAGCTTCTTTCAAAACTACACCTTAAAACTGGATACGACCAAATTAGAGTGAATATGGAGGATGTCCACAAGACCGCATTTCGACTTTCGCACGCACGAAGGGCATTACGAATTTCTAGTGATGCCATCTGGGTTATCGAGTGCGTCAGTCACTTTTCAATTGGTTATGAATTCCATTTTTAAATCGATGTTAAGGCGAGGGGTATTAGTATTTTTCGACGATATACTCGTCTATAGCCGGACGTTGGGGGAGCATCAGAGGATACTGGCTAGGGTGTTACAGGTGCTTAAGGACAACCAATTAAAGGCCAACAAAAAGAAATGTAGCTTCTGTCAGTCACAAATTAAATACTTGGGACACTTAATTTCAGGAAGAGTAGTGGCTGATCCTTCTAAAGTGGAGGCCACGACTTAGTGGCCAATGCCAAGGAATTTGAAGGAGCTGTGGGGCTTTTAAGGATTGACGGGCTACTACCGCGGTTTGTGAAAGGGTATGGGCAATTGGCAACGCCTCTCACAAACTTACTAAAGAAAGATGCCTTTGTTTGGAGCGATAAGGCTCGAGATGTAGTGGTGAAACTCAAGAAAGCCATGTTGGAATTACCCACACTAGCCCTACCACAATTTTACGAGTTGTTTGTCAACGAACAGATGTGTCTGGTTCTGGGTTAAGGGCGGTGTTGATGCAGAAAAACCGACCCTTGGCTTACTTTAGTCAAGTGCTTAAAGGAAGGGTCTGCTTGAAATCCGTATACGAACACGATTTGATGGCAATTGTGTTCACTGTACAGCTTTGGAGGCACTATTTATTGGGTAGCAAGTTCTCATCCAGTCGGACCAGAAAAGTTTGAAGCACCTGCTCAAACAACTTACTACAACTGAGTATCAGTGTGGTTTACTAAATTGTTGGGTTTTGAATTTGATATTGAGTACAAGCCGCGATGAATAAGGTGACTAGTGCTTTATCTCACCTGCCAACTCTGTTCAATATTACAGTGGGCAATTGTCTGGATATGGAGCAACTCCTCCAAAAAGTAGATAATGATCCTGACTTACAAAAAATCAAACAAGAATTGATAGCTAATCTAGATTGTTGGGCAGATTGGAGATTGTTCCAGGGCTAGTTACACTACAAAAACCAATTGGTAATTTCTAAAACTTCCTCATTAATTTCGAGACTTTTGACTGAATTTCATAGTAGCTTGATGAGTGGCCATTCGAGATTTTTGAAGACATACAAGAGGGTTATGGCTAAACTTTATTGGTAAGGGATGAAGGGGGATATGCAGAAATTTGTGGAGCCTTGTAGTGTTTGCCAACAAAGATAGAGTTTATCATTGTTACTAGTCGGGTTACTCCAATCCTTACCAATACCAGAATGAGTTTGGGATGACATGTCCATGGACTTTATCAGTGGTAAACTGTTGTATTGAGAACTATCTTCGCTGCTTTGTTCAGAGCCAGTCTAAGTCTTGGAGTCGATGTCTGGCTTGGTGTGAGTATTGGTACAACTCAATTTCCATACTGCTACGAAACTGACTCCATTCAAGGTGGTATACGGAAGGGACCCCCTCCATTGTTGCAATACTCACTGTCCAGTACAACTGATTCAACAGTTGAAACACAGCTTCAAGAAAGGGACAAATTATTGAAGGAAATAAAAGAGCATCTTATATTGGCTCAATCTCAGATGAAGAAGCAGGTTGACCAGCACCACCGCGAAATTCATTTTCAGGTGGGAGATTTGGTCTATCTGAAAATCCAACCATATCGCAGCAAGTTTTTGGCTACCGAACCAACGAAAAGCTCTCTTAGGTATTTTGGGCCCTATACAATTCAAGAGAAGATTGGTACAGTGGCTTATAGACTAGAGCATCCAACAGCAATCACAATACATCCGGTTTTCCACGTATCCCAGCTGCGAGCAGCCATTGACGATGACACTCCCTGTCAAGAAATTCCCCCCCAGCTGCAGCAAGATCTGGAATAGAAAGTTGAGCCAAAAGAAGTCATGGCAGTCTGGATGAGCTCCAACAAGCACATTGGGTTGGAAGTTCTTATTAAGTGAAAAAGGCTACCTACATTTGAAGAGTCATGGAACCATATACTCTAACTGATAAACAATTTCCTATGTTCCACCCTGAGGACAAGGTGAAACTATTAGCAGGGAGTGTTGTTAGACCTCAGGTAGTGAAATGTTACAATAAGGTCAGGGTTGGAAGGAAGAGTAAGGCTAGAGGGAATATGGATGGATTGCAGATGGGCTGACCTCAGATCCAGAAGAGTGTTCCGCACCTTGTTTATAGAGTCCTTTTACATACCATTTAGTGTTTTAACAGTAGTGTCATGCTACTGAGTTGGCAATAGTGTTATGAAAGGCACTCGCCTAGGTGCTTAGGCGAGGCGCCAAGAGGCTCCAATGCCTCTAAGTTTCCTAGGCGAGGCGCCTTTGGGTCGAGGTGGAAAACGGGCCTGAACCGCCGGTTCCGGGCCCGAACCGGCGGTTCACGGTTCGGGAGGAGCCCGAACCGTAACCGGCCCGTTTTCCTGGCGGTTCCGGCCGGTTC
>CANYCX014297439.1:0-24411 GCA_948193385.1 Breynia disticha f. nivosa | reverse complement strand
GAGAATAGATGAGACAAATTTTATATCTTTTAAACATAACAAAAGTAAATATTAATTTTATAACTTAATAAATTACAAAACATAAAAAAAATAAAAATATTATAAAGAGAAAACGAAAATGCCATAAATTAACTCCAACCCGCCCCGTTACCAATCCTGTTTATACTCGCACTCTTTTTTATTACATCTTTGGATTTATCCATCGTGTTAGTTATGCTTCTTAGAATATATGACTATGACTAATTTGGTATTGTGATTGTAAAAAGTACGGTGATAAAATAGAGTTTTACAAACAGTAATTTTAATATAGAATTTTATAGATACAATTATTGTATTGGTTTATGACTTTTAGTTTGACAAAAAATTTTAAGTTATTATTGTGTTAAAAATTGTAGTAAACATATTAAATAAATTAAATATATTTTTTATCTCACATATTGAATTATTAAACTCTAAGACCAATAACTAAAAAGCCAAGAAAAAATTACTAATTTCTTATTACCATGTAGAACTTCTAAAACGGAGATCTAAAGCTATTAGTTTGTTTGGAATTTAAAAAAAAATATTAAGATTACTTTTATCAACTAAATATAAAAAGTGTGGTGGGCAATTTTCGTTTAAAAAAATCAATTTTTTTTCAAAATTCTTTGTTGTTATAAAAGTGTGTTTTCTCACCTCGATTTTTTTAATTAACTAAACACTTAAGATTAAGTTTCTCAATTTCATTTTATCGCTTCACCTCACTTTCTATATCTTGCACCAAACACACCCTAGAGTTATAAAATTTGAACTGGAACTGATGAACTGAAATCAAAACCAGACCGAAACCTGCAATGTTCGGTTCCGGTTCCATGAAACATGGAAACGTGAACCGACAGTTTGGTTAATTTTTAAAGAACAAACGAACCGGAATTGTCAAACAGAAACCGGCGATTCAAAACCAAAACTAGAACCGAACCGCTTTAAACCAGCTAGACCCGTTACGATTTCGGTTCAAAGATTTCTTGAACCGTGAACCACCAATTCTGAACCAATTTACACTACTAACACACCCTATATCAATGCGTTTAAGGAAAAATGAGTTGGTCATTGTGGGAGTGCCGTGGTAGAAATAAACACTAAGAAGTTACCTTTAAAATACCATCGAATTAATACATTGCCAATGCTACTGGAATTAATATTTGTTGAATAATTCCCCTGCCCCATAAAATGCATTAAATAACACTCTTATTCACATAAGTTTCCTCTTCTATAAAATTTTTATTTTTCTAAAATTAGTTACACAAATTTCTTTTTTTTTTCTCACCCAATTTCACAATATTTGTGAAAAACAATAATAAAAACACTACACCAAATATACATTATATAAAAAAAATGCTATATAATATTTATCTTATCTCGTATAGTAAGTCCATACTAAAAAGTCTAAGAAAAATTAAAATAGTGATTTTAATAATTATTTAAAAATTTTATATTTTGCCTTTTAAATCATTCCAATTCACTAATTTGTTGGATTTAATTCTATAATTTTCTTTTATATTTTTAAACTATAAAATAATCATAACAATTCATACAATACATTAAAAAGTCAAAACAAACATAATTATTTTTAAACCACATTTAACAATATCATGTCAACCTATAATTCAAGCTAAACGTAAGTGTTATTTACTCCTGCCACATGTCACAGCATGAAAATTGAGGTTATTTGGAATTAAAAGAGACACTTTTAAATGAGGGTTTGAAAATTGAAGATTGAGGTTATTTGTTTGACAAAAAATATATTTTTTTAAAAATATTTTTTGTAAAAATTAAGTTTTTGAGTATTATTTTTCTTAAACACATTTTCAAGGTTTGACATTAAATAAAAAATTACTTGAATTTTTTGAATTTGTTTTATAAAATAGAAACTATAAGTCACTTTTTTAAAGTTGTAAATATTCGAAATTGTACATACATGAAATTAAATAAAAAATAATAAAATTAAATTATTATTTTTTAAATATAAAAAATATTTTTTTTAAAAAAAGAAAGCATAGAGGCGTAGTGATATTCCTCGTCTCTCAGAAAGACACTGACCAACGAAAAACCCAAACAGAGTCTCAAAAACACACAATCACCTCTCTTACCTTATATTAACCCATCCATCCATTCTCCATCCCCATCTCTCTCTCTCTCCCTCCTACACTCTCAATGCCACCACCTTACCTTCTTTCTTAACAAAACGCTGCGTTTCATTTCTTCTCCATCCAACTTATGGCGGCCTGTACTCCCCTGTGCACGTGGCTTGTAGCTGCTTGCATGTCTGTCACGTGCGACTCCTCCTCCTCCTCCTCCTCCACACACTCTCTTTTTCCTCCTCGCTCACGCTCTCGTAAATCCTCCACTAAATCCAACTCCCTCACCACTTCCTTTTGCGGATCCAAACTCCAATCTCTCATCACCTCTTGTTTCCCCTCCCCGCTTTCCTCCAATTACTGTTCCACTCCATCTCGCCGCTTACGGTGCCGTTCCGGTAACTCCTTTTCCTCCTCAATTTCATCTTTAATTAAAACGCTCTTTTTTCATTTCTTCTTATTTTTGTAGGTGGAGCCATGGCTGTTGCCATGCAACCGGTTAAAGAGAAGAAAAAGCCCCTCATCAAGGAAAGAAGAGTAGTGGTTACGGGGATGGGATTGGTCAGTCCACTCGGACATGATCCGGATGTGTTTTATCAGAATTTGTTGGATGGCGTTAGTGGCATTAGCGAGATTCAGACTTTTGATTGTTCTAATTTCCCAACTGTAAGTTTTAATTCATTATTTTGTTGTTTTTTTATGGTGATTTTGTTTTATTTCAGAGTTTGCAATGAAATAAATTTTCATTATTTTGATTCAAATACGGTGAAAATTGGTCTTCTAATCTTCACATTATATCCTCTATTATTGTTTATGATATCAACATTAAAAAAATTGAATTTGTGTCATTTGTATGGTATTATAGTCGGTGTTCTTAGTTTCAAATGAGGAATTTTATATTGATTCTTTGAAAACAAGTCCCGTCCGTGCAAAATAATGCCAACACGATTTGCATGATTTTGTTGTTGTTGGTAATGATTGGGATGTATGTATTTGTGTTGTTTGGTCAGAGAATTGCAGGGGAGATTAAGTCGTTTTCAACTGAGGGATGGATAGCGCCCAAATTGTCAAAGAGAATGGATAAGTTCATGCTTTACATGCTTACTGCTGGGAAAAAAGCTCTGGCTGATGCTGGTATAACCCACCAAATTATGGATGACTTGGATAAAACTAAATGCGGAGTTTTGATTGGTTCAGGCATGGGCGGCATGAAGGTTATTATTCTCTCTGCTCTTTACTCTCTCTTCTTAGCCTGCTCTTCTATTTTATTTACATCATTTAGGGCCGCAATTAAAAAAAATACTGGTGCTGCTTTAGTCACCAGTTTTAAATGCTGTGTTCTGTAAGAAATTATGAGTGAGTTTGTGTTGTCTTTATTTGTTGGTCATGTGAGCTGATGACTGGCCTTTTGTTGTTTCTTGTTCTGAAAATTTTGCACGCTTCTCTGTATCTCTTTGTCCCTTTTAGGCATTATTTTTTTGTCTCTGGTTAGAAGCATGGGTGTCATTTATACAATTTGTATTGCAATGATGTGTCACAAAGGAATTGTTATTTTATTGCATGGCATTAGATTGCTTATTTTGGATAATCATCTAGGTGTTCAATGATGCAATTGAGGCTCTAAGGATCTCGTACAGGAAGATGAATCCTTTCTGTGTGCCTTTTGCCACAACGAACATGGGTTCTGCAATGCTTGCTATGGACTTGGTAATCTACAATTCTCAAGATACTTTATATTTTTGACATAGTCAAAAAAAATGCTTGTAAGTTGCACATGGGTTCTGATGGCAATTTTCTTGTTGAAATGCAGGGTTGGATGGGCCCAAACTACTCAATTTCTACTGCATGTGCCACTAGCAACTTCTGCATATTGAATGCTGCAAACCATATCATTAGAGGGGAAGCTGTAAGTTTGTCTCCTTTGAATGTGTGTTCTACAAAAGATTATGGTTGCAAAGGTTAAGCTTCAATATCCTAATATTCTATTTTCTCAAATTTTTAATGGACATGCAGAATGTTATGCTTTCTGGTGGCTCAGATGCAGCAGTTATTCCTATTGGTATCTATTTCTTCATCTTTCAAATTATCTTTATCCCATTTTGCAACTTGGAATCATAGAATTTTTATATTCATATGTGCAGGTTTGGGAGGTTTTGTGGCATGTAGGGCACTTTCACAGAGAAATGAGGATCCTACTAAAGCTTCAAGACCTTGGGACGCGGTACTACTTCTCTTATAATATTTATTTTTATTATTCATGTCTTTCCTGCTCCGTTTCTCTAATCCCCATAGTGTGTTGGTTCACATCTTAGAAACTTTTGTTGTAAAGTTTGAAAACTTTACTACTAAACTGAATTTTCCCCATAGATATTGCACAATGCCTCTAAAGAAATGGAGAGATTTGGTGACTCATAGTTTAATGCTAAACTGAATTTTCTGCCAAAAAGGTGAAAAGGCTTCTAATTTAATTTGTCGGGAAAACCATCCATTATATTATCTTGGATCAGAAGATTGATTGCTGTATTCATCTCATTCATGTGGAAATTGGATTGGGGTTTCTGTGCTTTTGAATTTGCTAGTAGAATTACAGAGACATTTTGAATATGGAAATCAACAATTAATTGTGTTTTACCTGTTGTCTGTTTTTCTTCCTTGCCTTTTTTACATTGTAATTTATATTACTTCAACTAATACATGTAGCTCAATATGAAATGTTTTCTGGTGATAAACAGAAACGAGATGGATTTGTCATGGGGGAAGGAGCTGGAGTTCTGGTTCTAGAAGAATTAGAGCATGCGAAGGTATTTCTAACTTATCAAGTTTTCCATACATTTAAGTTGTGATTGTATGGGCTAACGGGACCACCATCTATGTTCAAATCACAAGCCTCTTATCTAAGCTGATATAGTTTATCGTTTTTTCATTTTATAGGATTTAGTTTCCTCTTCTCATCTACTTACACCATTATGTTTTGATATGTGTGCCTGTTTTCTAATTCAGATGCTTCTGGGTTTTTAAATGTTTAAACATGGTATGCTTAATTTTGAAATACATAATGGGCTACACTTTACTTTTAGGTTTCTCTCTGACTTTGCAGCAAAGAGGAGCAAAAATATATGCTGAATTTCTTGGAGGAAGCTTTACTTGTGATGCTTATCACATGACAGAGCCCCATCCTGAAGGTAGAGTTCTGGAAATATGTACAACACATGCATGGATCATAATTAGGTTATAGACTTGTAGCTCTGTTTTGTGTTTGACATTTACTTTCAGCTTTTCCATCATATACATGGATTCTTCTAATTTGTGACTCTGAAAGTAAATGTACTTATAATTATTGCCTGAATCCATTTATCAATTATTAGGGCTCAGTATGGCACTTAGCTTTCATGGAAGGCAAAAGGAATTGAAATTCAGTATCCCTGTTTTTTCTTGGATAATGGAATGGAGTAGTTGAAAGTGAATATGCGCAGGGTGAAGCCCTTAGAGGTTTCTGGGAATGGTTTTGGCTGTTAACTTTTCTAAATAATCCATTGAGACGAAGGATGATAAATGGAAATACTTCTAATGTTTTGGCTGTCATTGGGTAGAATATATTCTTTAGCAGGCACTACTTATGCATATTTCTTACAATTGATTTTATTAGTTGCCACCTTAATTCTGGAGAGTTGCATGTTTATGCTTTTAACACAAAAGAAGCTTAGTGTGTCCCTTTAATTTTCATAAAACAGGAACTGGTGTCATTCTCTGCATTGAAAAGGCATTAGCACAAGCAGGGGTGTCTAAGGAGGATGTGAATTACATAAATGCTCATGCTACATCTACACCAGCTGGTGACCTCAAGGAGTATCAAGCTCTCATGCGCTGTTTTGGCCAGAATCCTGAAGTAAGTAGTCCATCGCCCCTTTTTGATGTTTAGCTTGAAAGGTGTATCTATCAGCTGCTGTTACCTGTTTATGATGTTTGATTCTTCTTGTTTGCAGCTAAGAGTGAACTCCACAAAATCAATGATAGGCCATTTATTGGGAGCAGCTGGTGCTGTGGAAGCCATTGCTGCAATTCAGGTAACTATCCATCTTTTGACTCTTTTCATTTTGTTTTCCTAGTCAACCTTAGTGTACGTGTTAAAAGGCGCTGAGCTGCTTTAAGTTGTACAACTCAACCTAATATTTTGCATAGCATTTTAAACTCTGCCAAAATGTGAGATTATTGCCTCTCCATGTAAAGAACATTTTCAATTGGATATTTGCTTTCTCAAGTGGTTTTGTTTGCGTCTAACATCATGATTAAGAAAACCCATTTGACGTGATGTTTGATTTCTCTGTAGGCTATACGTACAGGATGGGTCCATCCAAATATTAATCTGGAAAACCCCGACGAAGGCGTGGTATGTCTTCTATGTCCTAAAAGAAATTCATGAATTTCCTCTTTTCATGGAACATTGTCACGATTGTTATCCTCCTGACCTTTTGAGTTACGAATGCAGGACACCAGTGTACTAGTGGGACCTAAAAAAGAGAAGCTGGAAATCAAGGCCGCATTGTCGAATTCCTTTGGGTTTGGTGGCCACAACTCTTCAATCATTTTTGCGCCATACAAGTGAAATACAGCCCAGTCAAACCTTGTATTGGTTATGAAGGTATTTGTACTTGTCATAAGTGTAAAAATAATTGATGTATTCTAAAATGTCTTCAACCGAGATTTTTCCACAAATATAAAGTACCATGTGATTGCTAAATAGTATTGTCATGCATATTTATTTATGACAATATCTGTTTCGAGAACTTATGATAGAGTTCGGAATGCAGGGTGATGCCAGAGCCCTCTTGTATCCAGTTCTTTTTGCGGAACTGGTCGAGTGAATTTGACCTTTTTCAGATGTAGCAGTTGGACAGAAATCATGATAGAAGAATGATGCAAATGAGATGGCTCTTTCGGGTTTTGGAAATAGAATGCAGAGAGTTGCAGTGGCATGGAAATGCTGTAGTGTTGTTTTCCAGTTTAAATAGCTACACCAGGCCTTGACCTTCTTATAAGCCATTGAATGGCCAGTAGTGGCCATGTTAACATTTTTTTTTTAAGAAAAAAAAAACTTGATTGATGTGGGCAATTGTTTAACTTGTTTCATATACAAATAGATGGTTAATGAAACAAATGTTTGTAATCCGATGTAGTAGCGAATTTTGAGGTGAAGGTCAAGTGTAATTGTGGATTATCTGAGCACTTGGTATTCAGTTGTCATGCTTTTATTTGCTAACTCCACATTTGTTTACCCATACCTACATTTGCTATGTCGTGAAATTTAAATGAAGGAGACAGCAATTTGTGTCGCATAAACCGAAACCACCATACAAACTCTTCATAATAACCAAATGTGGCTGAAAATGAGAGCAAGCTGAAAAGGGTTTAAATGAAATGGCGGTGGTGTGAAGGGAAGTTATGATTTGGGAAAGAATGACGTTAGCGCATTATTGGGAGGCGAGTTTGTGCAGACACAGCTTCAGTTACATTCACCCATTTCGCCAAAAAGCTAAGGGTGAGTTGAGGTGAGAACTACATTCCCAAACTAAACAGAACCATTTGTTATTAGTTGTGATTGATATTTTGGTGCTTCCAAATTTCTAGTTTCATGTTTATCTTTCATTGCTTTGTTATTGTAAATATTGTTATAGCCCAATTGCACTATCGTTTCTTAAAGATTGTTCAAATGAAATCGATCGATGTTGAAAAAAACCTCGGGACATAATCGATCCGTGTAAAATTTTATGTTTGAAGTTGCAAAAAATTGATAAAGTTACAAAGTTACAGAGAAAAACGGATAAATAAGATTAAAACTTAAAAAAATTTAATGGTGATGAGGACGTTCTCACCAACAGTAGGTGAGGATGTTCTCACCAACAGTAGGTGAGGACGGTCTCACTCAAACATACACCTAAAAACACTTTATTTTTTAACTTTGCACACTTTTTCCTCAAATTATTCTTCTTTCCCTTCTCTCACTTATTTTCATTTCTTTTTTCTTTTCACTTATTTCATCAACAACATGTAACATTGAAATAATGCATTTTACTCTTGTCATCTATAATCAAATTAGTATTTTCTTTGAAATAATTAAATATTTTGTTGGCTGATTAGTTACTAATTTAATCTAATTTTTTCATAACTTCTCAATTAATTATTTGTTATACTCAAATATTAAATATCTCATATATCATCTTAACTCTAAAAGCAAAAGCGTAATCGGTACACAATATTTACTAGTATTTAGCAATGTGTGTGAAGCTCATTTTTCAAATCCTTTTAATCTAATATTCAATAATTTTTTATCATAATAATAATACCAGAGAGAAATCAGAGTAAAATAAGAAAAGAGAAAAAAATGAAATATCATTTTCATAAACAACTGGGCCCCAAAACAGTCGTAACATAAAATTTTACAGCGGAAACAGTAGAAGAAAGTTTGAAAACATTCAAACTCATCATAAAAACATTTATACAAATATGTACATATATGTACAGTGTCAAAAATGGAAGTACGCAAAACAGAATAATGGAGCTCGACCTCTGACAACAACAACTATGACAGAATATCACCTCAGCTCTGATCCAGCGACAGCTATCTGCGTTCTGCGCATCATTTAGACACATAAACAAAGGTGAGTATGTTTTACAATACTCAGTAAGCTTCATACGCTATAATTGATTCGTAAATTTTAAATGTGCACAGAAACAATCAATATCTCATCTCGAGATATGATCCTCCTCTAACCTAATCAAACAATTCAATCATATCACCACATTCCATATTGATTCCAATCTCAAATCAACATAATCAAAATTCCAGAACATTTATCATAAAAATCCAATAATCATAACAATAACCAATATTGTACGAATATCACAATATGAACACAAGTATCCATAATTATAACGCATCTATAATCAATAACATAAATCAAATATGTTATGAATGAACGCGAAATCAAATGCATATGAATGTTGTGTAAGCACATGCGAATGTCTGTCCCGAGGTCTTTCTTTTCTCTTTCTTTTTCTTTTCTTTTCATATCATTTTCCCTCGGTCCCAGACCGACATCGTACCCAGTACGGCATCGAGATCTCTCTCGGAATCATCGGTCCCAGACCGGCATCGAGCTCTCGCCCGGAATCATCAGGCCCTGCTTGTATCTAATATTCGTATCACACAATAAATACAACACAATGAATGATCAATCCATTCATATTTCATATCATAACTCAAGTATGCTTAACATGCTCAATCAGTCATCATATATCAAAATCTCACAATGAATGTTAAATAAAACATCCAGAGCATGTTAATCAAACATATATCAACTAAATGTCAATATATCAATCAGAGCATACCACACTCAATTAATAAAGTTCATAAAAATGAACGGGAAGGCAAGTATAATAACATGTCAAACAATCACATAATCAAAACGTAATAATGTTCCAAAGAACATATCATTCAAAATACGTATCATACATAATAAGCTTTTCAAAGCTTATAATCAAATAAATCAAATATCAATCAATTTATGTCATTTAAGACATATCTCTCCCAATCCATAAACATAGCAATAAGAGACCAACATATTTCAATCCATCACATTCAATATGGTTCAACTAAGAACCTAACAACTCAACATTTCATTATAGGTCATTTTCTAATTTAATAGAAAGACGCCTAAATTATAATACGAATCAATATGTAAGCGTACGAACACTTACCTCTAAACAAAGTAAATATCAACAAACAACACAACTCAAAACTCCCTCCAAATCCGTCAAGATCCTCCTGTATGTCATTCATAATATACAAGGAATTATTAAACATTCATTCAGGATTCAATACCAACATTGTCAACTTTAAATCAACCATTTATCAACTTTTCCTTAAGCTTTCCTTAAGCTTTTACCATACCAAAATCCAACCTATGCAAGATTACATCATCAAAACCATTTTCCTAATGTCTTTTACATTTTAACCATTCATTAACACATAATTTTAGTAGCAAAATCCATTTAAACATGGAAATTCAGCATTATTCCATTTCCAGCATCAACTATTTGTCAACCTTAACAAACCCTAAGTTCTTCCTTTCTTCCATCAACCTTTCTTCCTCCAAACCTATCCTAACAATTTCCTCACATATAAACCATCAATTTCAATTCATAATCCATCATTTTCAGCAAAGTATTCATCTTAAAAATAACTATACAAACCAAAAGACAACCATATATCAACCTTAAATAAACCTTAATCATCTTACCTTCAACTTAGGAAGTAAGATTTCAAAAGAAAATCAACCAAAAATTGCTTTCTCTGACAAAACCTTTCTTCTCTAAACTCCCTTGCTGTTCTTTTGGGCCTGAAATGAAAGTAAGTGAATGAAGAGGTGAAGCGGTATCTCGATACTTCGAAATTTATATTTTTTTTCCAGAAAACAGCGTTCCACACGTGGTGGAACATGAACTACGCGTGGTGGTAGCGACCACGCGTACTTCCTTGTCCACTGCACGTACTTTGCTAATTTCAGATTTTCCGATTTTTCTTCAATCGTTTCGTGTCAACCTTCGATCAATCTTTGATCAACCTTTATATATTAACATTTAAACATTAATTTATCGTAATTTACGACTAAAAATTCCCAGAATGTTACAATGTGTACTATGCACATTTTTAAAAAAAATTAAACTATGTTAAAGTAATTATTTTTATACGATTATTAATAATAAAAAAAATTAACCTAAATATTGTCCCCTTAATTTTTTTTAGATGCATCACTTGCACATAGAAAATAAATAAAGCACCCACCCGCGCACTATAGTTCCAAACTTGCTCGGCAAAAGTCATTCGAACCGAACGCACCAAGGTACAACGCATAATCTGTTCTAGCAATCACGGCGAGGTGAGGCTTACGCAAACCATATAGAGCAAACAAAAACAAGCACGAGTGAATTTAATTAGTCAGTCGAAAAGGATATTCATGCAGAGCCTGATTATTTATAACAAACTGAGGGTTGACTAATAAAATAACTTTAGCAGAAAGTGCTTCAAAACCGTTTTCAGAATCTGATAAGTTATACAAACATTAATAACTGTGTGCAAATGGATAGGAAGTCATATTTTGTTAGAGAGAGACTTATAATAGATCAACACTTGTAATTTGTAAAGACAAAATGATGAACCAGGTGTTGTCATGCACAATTTACAGTGTAAATGCAGTATTTTTCGTTTATTATGAGAATGTATTTATAAGTTTCCGAAGTGTTTCATCACTTCAAATGCTAATGAAAGTATAATAAATCAACAAACTTGGCTATCCAATGGGCAGGCAGGAGAAGACAAACAGCAGAATTTCAAAATGTTTATCTATTTTTCTTGCACTATTTTTTATATTCAGTGATGAGATTGTTGATGGAAGAACTACGCCCATTAATGTTGCCGAGGCAAATAAACGTAGAGGAAGAGTCAAATCCATATAGGTGGATTCAGCACAAACATTACCAATTTGGTTAATCTTTTCTTCTGTTTTGAATTCTTTTTCTTTCTTCAGTTGAATGATTGGATTTTATTTATCGTCGCAGCTTGAAGATGGTGATGTAATTGACTGTGTTGATATCTACAAACAACCTGCTTTTGATGATCCACTCCTCAAAGATCACACCATACAGGTTAGTAATACTTTTTAAATGTGTGTAATTAGAGGGGGGTTGTGAAGAGTAGCAAGAAATGATTGAATTTATTGATAATGATGCCATTTCAAATGAATCCAAGCTCTTTGCCAAAGGAGTCGGAAGAGGAAAACTTGCAGGAGTTCCATGAAAGTTGGGTTATGGATGCAGACTGTCCAGAAGGGACAATCCCTATTTTAAGGACAAAGGACATAATAACATACAGGATTTTCCCTTCCCTTCAAGCGAAAAAAAGGAAGGCATAACATCCCTTGAGGTACTATCTATATCAACATTTTTGACACAAAAAACTGTCTAAATTATGGTTCTTTATTTCTGATAAGCTTTGAAACAATATTTGAATTAGTATGCTCAAGTTGGTCCACTCAATGGGAGCTTTCATGGAGCAAAAGGATTTCTAAATGTATGGAATCCTAAAACAGCAGATGGAGATTACAGTTCATCTCAATTATGGGTATCATCTGGCGACGACTTTCAGAGCAGAAATATCATTCAAGCTGGGTGGATGGTAAGTTTAATGAAGACAGATAAGATAAACAACACATGTAAGCATTTTTGGTTGTTTAAATGTTTCCTTGTTTCCGGACAAAAGCCACAGACAGGAAGACAAGGATTGTTATAGGCTGGACTGTAAAGTATTCCCTGTTCCAAAAATAAAGCTGAGATTTTCTCTTCTTCATAATCAGTTTGGTTTTGACTTTTTGGCCTCTCAGAGAGATGGGTATCAGAAAACGGGTTGCCTCAATCTCGACTGCTCAGGTTTCGTGCAAACAAGCCGAAGACTTGCTCCAGGAACGGTCTTTTATCCATTGTCTTCCTATCAAGGACAGCAGTATGAGATAAAAATTGGCATACACAGAGTAAAACCTCACTTAGGTTCGAATTAATATTCCAAGAAGTTCATTTTCCGAGAAGTTGTATTTCTTGAGAGTTGACTTTCCGAGAAGTAAGAATATCCTGAAAAGTTTAACAAGCTGTGTTTCAGGATCAAAGAAATGGGAATTGATGGCTAACAATTGGAAATGAAGTAATGGGGTACTGGCCTGCAAATTTCCTGACAAGTTTAACGAAAAGCGCGAGATACTTCAGTGGGGAGGAGAAGTTGGAAGAGATGCTTACTTAAAGAAAAAAACTGAAATGGGAAGTGGCCATTTTGCTAGAGAAGGTCTTGGAAGAACAAGTGAGATCCGGAGCATGGGGTATGTGAATGAATATGGGTTTCTGGTTGGAGTTAATGTACTAAATCCTGAAGAATATGATGTTGTTGTTTCTGAAATACTTCGGAGTATACATGTGTTTTCGGCGGTCCTGGACATGAACCTGCCAAATAAATCGTATAGAGAACCTGTCTAATAATAATGATGTTAAACATTGTAATGAAAATGCTAGCCACATTGAGATTTCGGGATTACAGCATTCTCAACAAATTCCGAAACTTAACTCCTTCCTTCTTTAATCAATTTATAACTAAAACTAATTTCTCCAATAGACTCCTTAATTCATCCTATTTTTTAAGAGCTCTTAAATTTAATTGCTATACTTATTTATAGTCATAAAATAACTCCAATTTTTTGTTTAAATTTGACGAGTTTGAGGAAGTCTAAATAATTAAGAATTTAAATTAAATTAAAAAGTGAATAAATAATTAATAAAATAGAGAGTATGTTATAGAGACCGTTACGAATGCTATTAGTAGGGGATTTTTTTTGAACGTTGAGGTGTCTGATTCCAAGTATGTTGTTTGTTGGGTGAAAGCAGAGGAAGGCAATTAGGAATTTATGCATAAATAAGAGGTCCAAATGATATTTTCAATTATAAATTTAGCGTCAAAAAGTATTACTAGTTGTATTTTTGAATAAAATATAAAAATTAATTTTAAAAAATAATAAATTAAAAATAAAAGATGAGATTTGAACAAGTTAAATTAGAAAGTTTGTATTTGTTTAATTATTCCACGTAATTATGGTATGGGTTCGGCAGATTGAGAATATTACCAATGTTTTTATTGCCATTCTATGATCTCTTTTAAATTACAAATTTAAAAAATAGGTCAGCCTCTCTTACCTTGAATCAAATTCATGTGGCGATTAATAATTGATCATTTTTTTATATTTTATCTAATCAGCAGTTAATTAGATAAATACCCTTATTTGAAGAAACAAATTCTGTTTGTAAATCAGAATTCCAAAAGAGAACGAAGTTCCATTTATTTGGATAAATTTATTTTCTAAAAAATATATTTTTAAATTTTTTAATATTCAATACCAATAAAAAATAAATCAATAAAATTATAACTTAAAATTTTAAAAAATAATAAATATTTATAATCTACTTTTTTAAATATTATATTTTTAAATATACTAATACCAAAAAATATAATTCTAAAAATTAAAATTTAATTTCAATAAAAAAATATTTTCATTTAGTTTTTTTTTTCTTTAAACAAATGAAGCATAAAACCTCGGCAACCACAATCAGTTGTCACTTGTTAATCCCAACTTTGTATCAAAGAAATAATAAACGTTTTATGAAAATAACAATAGAAACACTTTTACAAAATTTCACTCCACAGAAACCGTTACCTAAAGGTAAGACAAACCTAAAATTCTCCCCTTTCGTCACCTTTCTTCTTCATTACCTGACATGCTATCAAGCTTTCATATGCACAAGAACACATCTCAATAAATAATTTCCAAAATGGGAGCTAATATAAAAAAAGATTTTGAAGAAAGAACTATCTTGCAACAAGGAAGAATGGCGTTTTTCTTTCCTCCAAGTTAACCACTCACTCAGTTACCTTTTCTCTTGCCACTCTTCTGCTTGTTCTTGGATTTCATGAACTTCATAGATAATGCGCACGAAGCACTCTTGCCCTCCAGCTTCTTTGTCATTTTCACAACACTGGCCATGCCTTTCCGAGCAGTGGCTCGATGTTCTGGTCTACGGCTCATCATCTTCCGATCAAGTGGCCAGTACGCATAAGGCTCCAGCTTGTCCTTCCTCTTAACATCACCACCAGCCTTCTTGTTGGCATATTCATTGCCTGTGTAAGCCCACCCAGCATCCGATGTCTTGCGACGTTTCTGGGTTTTTCTTGAATCTCTAGACAAGAAACTGCCAATGTCGCTTCTTGCGTCTGTGTCAGGGTCAGAGGGTCGGGGCTTCTTTTGTTTCCCTTCCTCAAGTATAATTAACCTCCCTTCGGAATCTATTTCTGGCTCATCATCTGATTCCTGCTTTCTTTTGTGATGCTCAGATGACCGCAAAGCTGACCTTGTTTTGGTCCTATCAAGCAAATCCAGTGGCTCATCTTCCATCTGGTCAAGCAAGTCTTCGCGTAGACTCTTATCTGATCTCCGTAACCTCTTGGACCTGAGACATAAACAATTTTGTAAATGCTTCGTTCACAAGTCATTAGCCATCGAGTCAATACCAAAGTGACAGTAGAATCAACAATTTTAGCTTGACTAGAGCAAGATGACAGATTCTGCTGTCAACTGACCGTAAAGATGCATTAGATTTGAGCTTTGATGCGGCCTTGCTCTGTCGACCAGAAGATGTCTTTGTATCCATATATTCTACTTCAATATCCTCTGTTTCTTCATCACTCATATCAGAGAATATTCTTGTATGGTTCCATCTGCTTACCCTGAAAAGGAAAAGTGAATTTATTAAATTCAGAACCCCAAAAAAAAAAAAAGAACTACTGGCTCAAACTTTAATTTCAGTAACATAGTCCATCATCAAATTTGAAACATGCCATCAGAGATATTTACAGAGGTAAGAAGCCACTGGCACTTTAAATCGTCATTCTTGCTATCTAATACACTAAACAGGTAGACTAGGAATCATAACAGCGGATTAATCGGTCCCATTTGGAAACAAGGTTGCAGTTGCATTTTGACACGTTTGGGCACCAAAATGCAACAGCTGCTAAATTAGAGCTAAATAGCAGCTGTTTGACGCTATAATGCATTTTGGTCCAAACACAACCGCAACCTCTCAAACAAACGGGACAAATGAAGAAACCTGCCAGAACAGTAACCATCAAACCACACAATAATCAGTAATACATGCATTTCGATATCTATTAAACATAAGCACATTTACTAGTAGCAGATAAGGAAATAAATTCACAAATATTTCAATGTTGGTTGTTCATTTTCCCTTTTCAGATGATCATACTCATCTATTACCGGAGGCCTGCATAACAAAAACATAATACGTAATGCTGCAAATAAAAGGAAAAGTCCCTCTGGTTAGATGGAATACAACATGAATTGAAAACTTTTCATCTCAAGCTAAGCATAGCCCAATCTGAGAGAAAAACCTGGATGTAGTTGCTCTTGACAGATGTGATTTAGCTTCCTCGGAGCCAGAAGCAAGCTTCTTCTCTTTCCGCTCCTTGATCTAATTCACCAATTAAATCAAGAATATTTCAGACAAGGAACCTCTGAAATACAACATTAACACATGAATGTAAACTAACCTTACGGATGTTGGTAAGGAGTTTCATATGTTCTTCAGGCATCACTGCCTTGACAGCTTCAAGACCACATTTCCTGACAAGCATTTCCAGAAGATGCTTAACCTGAAAAAGTCATATTAATGACAAGTCAGAAAATTTTGAATGATTCCCAAGCACACATATCCATCAACCCAGACACTTACACAAAAATATCAAGTTAAAACAAAATATAATTTATCAAAGAATGATTTTGTTAGCAACATCAGTGATATGAAAAACAATGCAACAGCAATAATAGTCAAAAGGGACCAAAAAAATTGACTGAATCCAACTTACTAGCCACTTAGTGGCCAATCAAAGTTTGCTAACAGGATGCAACAAGATTAACAATAACAAGGGAAAACAAATCAAAAGAACATTATCTTCACAAGACATTGCCCAAAAACAAACCTTAGCTTTAAAATGATTTTTCGTGTCATCCTGCCACTTCAGCAAGCCTTCTACCATACTCCCCAAGTGCATATGTAGTCCTTCGGACTGTGATTTTGCCACCACTACTTTCATAAATCCCAAATTAGCCTACAACAATACAAGTCTGTGTTAATTCAAGTTCAAACATTTTAATAAAAAATTGGGCAAAATGGAAAAACTTGAAGAACCAAAAACACACTTTGACAATTTCTTTGTTCTTTCTCCGTAGGAGAAGGAATGTGGATGGAAGCAGTTTGTAAGAAGTAGAAATAAGGTCTGAGAACTCGTAAGCCAGACGAGCCAAGCCTTTCATTGCTGCACTGACCATATGAGGGGTCTCTCCAGCGAGACCTCCAGCCACCTGACATAATAAAAGAAATTAACATTCCAAAAGTGCAACTTAGGGTCATACATTCGTGCATTTCTTGAAGCATGAGGCAAATAGCAATAGTGTTAATAAATCAAACAGAAAGAAATCTGACACATCTTTCTATTTCAGTACCATATTGAAAAAATCAAATAGGCTTTCCTTTTTCCCACCATTCTCTTCATCTCCACATGCATGGCCAATCTGGACAAGCACGTCATAGGCCCTATTTCTGGTTTTCTTGTTAGGCTGAAGATGAACAATAAAAGATGCTTGTTAAAATAAATTTATAGTAGCAACAAAAAGGAAGAAAAGATCATCAACACAACATAATATCTTTTGACTCATTGAGAAGGGTCAAGTTTCATGTGCAGCGACAAAACTGTAAAATATCTGTTGATAAATTCATCAGTATCCATCTTCTTAAAATTGCAGACAGCTATCTAAAAGGCAATTATGCGAACACATGCAGGCTAAAAACAAGCAGCATTTTCAATCAGAACAAAACTACGAAATTTCTCTGTAAAATTTAGATTGCTTGGTGATTTATAGACCAAAATCATGAAACGTGAAAGAAAAGAATTGCTCTGAGAAAATAAAAAATAGAACCTTTTCTGATATAAAATCATGCTCACCCCATAACCAGTTGAAAAAAAAAACGACGGACCATGGGCCCAAAGGAAAACAAAATTCATTCTGGATATGTAAAATGCAAAAGAATATTGAAATTAAGTCACCAAAAGACCACAATTTATCAATATGATCAAATAGGACCAAAGCATCAAACAAAGGAGAGTTAATATAACATAAACTATCTAGTAAATGGAATACCTCTTTCAAAGAAAGTACTATTTCAGTGAGAAAGGAACTGATGATGTCACGCCGCCTCTGTTCTGAATTTTCCTGCAGGAGGAAGCACACAATTGAGATGAAAGAAAAAGCTCATTGCAAGTGATACCAAAAGAGATTATCTTTAAAGTTAGTTAAAAAAAAAAGGTTACAACCTTGGAGACATGGACTATTAAAAAGTACAAACAGTCAAGTCTGTGTCGTTTTGCAGAGATATGACACAAAGGTAGCACATCGATCATAAGCTGCAGAAGTTCTTCAATAGTTGATGAAAGTAATCGCTCAGACTTCTGCCACAGAGTAAAATAGATAAATTGATCAGAGCTCACTAATCTTTAAATTTGAATACAGAACCTTAGATGATATGAAATTACACAGCTCAGCATTTCAATAGGTTAGGTCTATAAAAAGAAATAATACGAGATATTCATTTACAATGAGAAAACTATTGCTTCAGGCTTAAGCTATTAATTGCAAACAGAGCAGTGAAACTAAAATTGCAGCGTTCAAAACAAAAAAAAAAGTTTTTGACCACACACAGAACACTCGTATCTTGATAAGAGTTCCAACAAAGATGAAAGACAAACCTGAAGGATAACAGAAAGAACTTTGTAAGCCTTCTTCTGTATTAAACCTTCATCATCCTGCATACGGATAGCAAAACTAATTATACAACTTGAAAGATGATAGTCATTCCTACACAAATGAAGTACCCTATCCCAGAAGCAGCAAAGTCAAATCACAGAAAATTAAGAGTATTAGACAAACCTGTAATGCTGGCATTACAGCTTTTAGTAGTACATCAATTTGATTATTTTCCAAGCCAGGTAAAAGTGATATTGCCACGTCAAATAGGCGTGCCCTACAGATGAAAGGAATGGAAAAAACTTAAATGCTGAAACTTCAGATCGCATTTGCTACCACCCATACAACTACTTTGGGCAGATGGTGGTCATCTTAGGCTGTTCATACCAATACAAAGCAAAAAAGACCAACCTCTCAAAGGATGCTGACTTTGCATTTGGTGATTCATCAATGTGCATGTTATCTAATGGATTCCCTGACTTATCTGCTTTTATAGCCTTTCGAGTAACCACCAGAAGTTTGTGCATTTTGTTCAAAAATATTTTTCCGACAACATCTTTGTCTGCTATGGAAGCAAACTCTTGTATAGTTGACTGCAAAACAATAAACAGACAGTTTTATTTATTTAAATGCACAAAAGGTAAAAGCTAAAAATTTCTTTCAGAGAAAAGGTCAGAAGAAATTCTGATAGATTTATCAGAGCAGGCAGTCAGTTGTCTGAACTGCTCAAACGTAAATTAAAGTTAATTGCATGTTTCAACCAGAAAAAGAACCCACACTTCACATTTTCAAAAAATTATTATAGCAATTAGCAAGAGCAAATGAAATTATCAGTTCAATTGAATAATCTATCAGTGCATCCTACGTCTTGAATGATTCGCAATATCGTTGAGTTTTAATTCAGTCAGACATGTAGAGTATAATTGACGAAGCAACCATCATGAAATCAGTCCACATATGCATGCAAATAATATTCAAAGAATGGCAAAGTGACTTATCCTTTAAAATACCTGCAAACAACCACCGTCATCTTTTTCAGATTCTTGGAGGATCTTTGCCATCACAATCAAGAAGTGACGCGCAGATGACCTCAGCACATTCAGATTTTCTGCCTTAAGCTCTGTGGAATAGCGGGCTCTGGCTCGCTGTCTAGCATTTTCAAGTTCATTATCAGGCAGGTCATCTCTTTCTTCAGATGTTTCACTATTTTGTTGAATAAGAGTCTGCAGAGCTGAACATATTATTCCGCGTACAGCACTTTCTTCACTAAGGGCATGACAGAGAGTTTCCTTCAGATCATCAAAACTTTCTGAAGTGTCCAAAGGATAGTTGCAAAAAGAAGGCAACAAGGACCATAACGAGTACACAAGTGCATCAGTACTCCTAGCTGCAACAATTCGTCCTTCATGCTCAAGCTGCAATAATTAAGAGTTTACCACAAAATGCTTCATAATACTCACATTCACATTACCAATACAAGTATCATACCTTACGGGACTTTCCTTTCATAAAGCCAATTGAACCTAAAATTGTGTCTCTAAAGAAGCTTAAGTGGGCACCAACTATGTACTGCTTCAGAATAGGAAAAAGCCAGACATTAACTTGAGACAGGTCATCAGCCTCCAAATTAAGAGATAGGAAGCTAAGAAATGTCTCCGGGCCCATAGCACAAACAGCAGATCCAACACATTCAAGCAACTACAAGTTGAAAAAAGGGATCCATGTATCAGCAAAAAGTTCAGAAATTAAAGTTGAGGCAACCATAGTGTATTACTTCCACAATCCATCTTATAATTAAAGCAAAACTTCCAAGCAACAAATTCCAAATACAGATATTAAACTCTTGTTTTATTCACACACCAGATGACAACAAAGAACTACAGCAAAAACTGTCGCACTATATGTTCTTAGACACATGCTTGTTATTTTTTCACACCTCCGAATAAATCTAAAGAGAATCAGCAAGACAATGGATAATAAGAGTGCATCCTCCAGCAAAAAATATCTATTTTCTAACGTCCAAACAACAAAAAGCACAAGATAAGCTTGATCCAGGATTTAACAGTCTCAAACAAAATTCCACATGATATCAACTAAAATACGCAAAATAAATTCTGACATCCCAATAACCGTGAAACTAAATAGATTACCCCAACTACAATAGCATAAAAACAAACAAGGATCATTAAAACCACGCAACTAAAAGACTACCTGTTTCCTGAAAGGAAAATCTTCATCTGGCAATCTCTGCATATCCTCCAAATTTTTGAGAGTTCCCCTCATAAAATATGATGAATATTGACCTAAGGAAAAAAAAATTGCATATATGAGTAAACAGAAAATTATATGAACTGGACACAGAAATTAAAAGTAAATGCACAAGAGTTGAAAATTAATGAAAATACTGTAAAAAAACAAAAACTAACCAAATAAAAATCCCACATTTGCCTATGCATCAACATTATGTCTAAACCAATCCAATATCAAGAAGAAAATAATGCAAACCATTATGAAACAACAGAAGAAAGAGTGAAGCAGGTATGAGAATACCTAATTTATTAAACATAACTGAAACAACTTGAAATACCACATCGCAGATGGCATGGTAGTGGTAATCAAGTAGGCTTTCCATAGTAGCACACACTTTTTCAATGGTGGTTGGGCCAACCTTTTTAGTTTCCCCATTATTCTTTGTCTTAATCTGATCCACTCCTTGCCTAATCAAACTATCATCAATGCAATTATGTATCAAGTTCTTCAATGCCTCGGTGGCTGCAAAGACAGCTTCTTCATGCTCTGATGTCATAATATCTGCCAAACCCAAAGAAATAAACATGCTAATAAATTACAATTCTCCTTCGATTAAGCTTCAAAATTGACATATCTGAATTAGCTTCAACCTTTAAGTGTGCTGAAAATAACAGGCAGCTTAATAACACAACTCTGCCTGTTCAAAGCATAAATTTTTCTCATCCCGATATCAAGCAAGGAAGCAGTGATGGCAAGGTTATCAGCAGAAGTCTCATTTGTAGATGCCGAAATGGCCAACAAACACAGCAAGTCAAGCAAGAGTTCAGCCGAAACATCGATTGTTGGTTGTTGACAAAGCATGTTCAAACTATCAGTAATCCGCCTAGTGACTACAGATTGCCTTAACTCAAGTAATGTCTTATAATACCTCAGAACAGTACTAGTATACTTCACAGACATAAGAGGGAGGCATTCCTTAAGTGCATCAAGTATATACAAAACCTCCAACGCTCCTCCTAAAGGCCCATCACAATTATCCGATTTCGACCCACCAGCAAGAAGAAGAAACCTTTCAAACAAATTCACAATCCCTTCACATGATGAAGCCAATACCGGAGCCCCTCGAAGACTTAGCAACACTTCGCGGATACAAACATGTGCACGCCTTCGCACCTATTCAACATTAACATCCTCAGAATCTATTCAATAACAACTAATTAACTAATATTCTAATGAAATAACAAAAGATATTACAGAACTGATTTCCATAATCAACTCAATAACTAATTTTGACAATCATTTCAATACTGCAGTACTAAGATAACTAGTTTTCAATTCATAATCAATTCAATAACTAGGCTAACCATCATAATCAATTCAATAACTAATGATAAAAAAAGCATAAGTCAGCCAAAAAAACAAAATTCAATCACCTCAGGACGAGAATCAATCATAAACTCTAACAAAACAAAATACAATTTCCCAAAACCACTCCAATTCCCACCATCTCCATTCACCAATAAACTCGAAACACATTTCAACACCGATAACACAGCTCCATCCGTAACATTATTCAATCTCAATACAGTAACAAAAACCTCCGCCAAAAACTCTCTTTTTTTCTTCACAACCGAAACAGAAACTCTGGGCATAACAATTGACAGAATAGTAGAAACGGCCTCGATAGCGAGAGCATCGGCGGAGGAGGATAGAGTTTGAAGGGAGGATGAGGCGGCGGCGAAATAGGCGACGGTGGTGGAAGGGAGGTTTTGGTCTTTGAGTTCTTGTGAGATTGCGCCAATGGCGACGCAGATGCGTTGGTGATCGTCGCGGGGAGAGGTGGAGTAGCGGGAGAGGATGGATTCGGCGAAATCGGTGGGGTCAGGGAAGTCGTCCATGGTGGGTGGAGAGTGTGGTTTGAAGGAAGGTTTAAGTGCTTGGTTCGGTTTTTTTAGGGTTTAAGAGAAAGAGATAGGATTTGGGCTTTGCCTTGCTGCTGCTTGCATAAGGAAAATATCTATATTTACGTTTATAATATGACACCCAATCCTTTTAAGTCAACATATTTATTTTTTTCTTTAAATATTAAACTATATCAGAATTATTTATCATAAAAAAATTGACAACAAATAAATAATATGATTATGAGTCACAAAATTTACAATAAATCTTTATCAAAAAAAATTACAATAAATAAATAATTAGAGAACAAAAATAAACAATAAATTGATAATATTTTTGTCTATAGTACATTTATTATTAGTATACAATAAATTTATAATGAATATATAACAAATTAATAATTAGTAGACAATAAATTTAAAAATTAAATTCATGTAATTTTAGTAGTCCCAATTCATGAATTATCTAATATCTATTATACTAATTAACTAGGACAATAATCCATAATCATCATATATATATATAATTTATTATTTAATAAATATCAATTAATTATCATATATATAATTTTAAAAAAAATTGTGTTTTAATTCTTTGTTTTAAAGATACTCATATGCCACCGAAAGCCTTGAACATGGCATGGCGAGCAGCAGAATGCTTACCAACACACCAGATTTTGATTTTTAAGAAGGTGGATATTGATCCCCTTTGTCCAGCATGTAAGCAGGAAGTGAAAACATCCTTTCATGTTTTATTAATTACAATGCTCGTATGCAAGGGAAGTGTGGGAGAATGGGAATTTTTGTTGGCATGATAACACATGGTCGACGGTGAAGGAATGGCTAGTGTTTATTTTGAGAAACATCGGTGAAGACAGAATATTCATGGCCCTCATGATTGCATGGGCAATTTGGAAGTCAAGGAATGAATGCGTGTGGTGTGGTAATATCCCAAACCCGAGAAGTGTATGGCAGAAAGCATATATATTTTTGAAGGCATCGTTGCAAGCAAGGGAGCAAACAAAAATGGGTAGTAGAAGGAGGCAAGGAGTGGTGGAGAAGGAAACCTGGGAAAAGTGTGATTTTTTTTTACAACAAATAGAGAGTTCATTAATATAAGTCACCGACAAGAGCAGTGAAAGTACAATCATGTGGGATAGAGTCCCATGAATGGCAACCTGAGGAAGAATTCGCAACACAGACAAGAATGTGTGCCACCGAATTCGCAATTCGCCGAATGAATGTAACTCGATCATTGACAAGAGTTACTAGTAGAGAGATACAAACACTAATAATTCCACAACAAAAAGTTTCCATGAGAAAAATAAAACCGGGCTTAAACGAACGGACTAGGTCCGTTAAAACATGAATTGCGCGTGGGTTGCCCAACCCATGGCAATTCCAGCTGGTGCAACTCATTGGTTTCGGTGGGTCTGCAAAGCAGAGCCCACCGTTAAGTCAGTTTTTGTTGCTTCCTCCATAGTGGTATCCAGCCCATCGCTGGGTCCGGTTGGAGGTGCTTCCTTTTTAGGCCCAGAGTATTCGACCTCGTCGTTTCCTGTTCCCACTCTCTTTCTTTTTGGGTCAGAGAATACTATCACGTCTTGATAGGACCCTACCATTTTCTCGATCTGCTCAGCCCCTTTGCTTCCTGTTGTCTCCTTGCTGCCCACGTGCCCA
>CANYCX014294610.1:0-18080 GCA_948193385.1 Breynia disticha f. nivosa | reverse complement strand
ATGAAGTAATAATTATCAATTTTTCTTATACAAATTCAAAGTACTAAGAAATTAACATATAGGAAGCTAATGAAACCATTGATTGTTCCTAATTATACATATTTAATAATTTTTTTAATTAGACTATATTTTGTATTATTGTATTCAAATCTAATTTATATTTAAGTTAATAAGAGTTAAAACTGATCATACATACGTGTCGCTAAAATAATGAAAAATACGTTCTAAATGAAGTATTACATACCGTCAAATCTATTATTCTAACTAATAATATAAAGACCGAAGAAAATATAAAAAAGTACTCCATGAAAAAGAAAAGAAAATAATTGAGAAAGTATCTTTCTTTCACAATTTTTACTTCTCTCAAATTCTAAATACATTCTATTTTTTCGTTCCAAAATAATTATTATTTTTTATTATCATAAATATTAAAAAAGGTGAAGTAGTTATTAATTTATCATTAATTAATGATATTAAAAATAGTATATTTAAAATATAGTTGTATGAAAATTAAATAAAAGTCATTAAAAAAATTATTATGAGGGTATTTTAAAAAAAGTATGTGAAAAATTAAAGAACAAAAATTATTTTAGAACATTTAAACTATCATTTGTGACTTTTTTGAGAAAGTATTTATCATTAATGACATTACATCTTCTTACCAAAAATTTTAATTAAAGTATTTATAATTCAAATAAAATAATTCTCAAAATAAATAATTTTATAAAATTATATAAAAATTATCACTTACCATTAGTGTTTTGAAACCCGGTCCGACCTCGTCGGTCGGACCGAAAAACCGATGACCCGGCTGATGACCTGAGTCGGATTTTTTATAATGACCGTTTTTGCTTAAAACCCGTTTTAAACCATCGACCCGGCCGGGTCGACCGGAACCCAGTGACTCAATCAACCTGCATATTCCCCTATTTAAAAAACCTATTTGATTGAGAACCCACCTTTTGGGTAAAAACAATCCCCTACCCTAAACAGCACCACCACCACAGCAATCGTTTTTCAGCTCCATCTCCATCCAGGAATCCACCCAAGCAGACTCAATCCCCCACCACACCAACCCACGTCGCCTGCTACTTCACCAACCCACATTGCCTCTCTTTTCCTCCACTCTCAAACAACATCGCTGCTTCACGACAGCCCCCTATAGCTCCCAAACGACTGTCTCGCCCACAAAGGTAAGCTGCATCTTCATTTATTGCCAATCTCTTAACTATTACCGATTACCATAGATCATTCAATTAGGAGTTCCTACTTTTTGGAGGGCAATTCTTGGGCTTCTCATTGGTTGATATTGAATTCAATAAGTATTTCCATTTCTTAACAACTGAAGATGCTTATCTCTTGTTATTGCTTTACCTCTTTGTGATTTTTGCCACTTTCATCATTCATGATATCCCTACAAAGTTTTTTACCTGGTTAATTCTGTGATTTCATATAAATTTGATTATTCGTTTCTGACTTTTTGCATTGATATCATACCACCTTAACATTGAGAAATTAGAGTTAGAGGATTAGATACATTGTTCTCGCCATGATCTGCTGCTTCCTATTTTGATTTGGTAGTGGAAAAGATTGAACTAAATGATCTGCTGCTTCCTTGCAGTTTCAACAATTTGCACAGCCAACAATAGCAAACAAAGTCTCATCGACAATACAATCCGCATTCAGTGTTGTGTAAGTCTTTCCGGTAAACAAAGTCGGTCGGTTTTAGATTGGATTATATTCGGTCGAAGGCCGACCCATTTATTCTTTCAAATTTATTTTCCTTTTCAATCCAATCTCTGCTCACAGCGAAACAGGGGAAAGAAAAGAGGAAGAAAACATGTCGGTAATGATAGTTACCAGCTTAGGAGACATAGTTGTGGATTTGTTCACTGAGAAGTGTCCGTTAACTTGCAAGAATTTCTTGAAGCTTTGCAAGTTAGTTTTTCTTTCTTCATTTTGTTTATAACTCAATTGCTCTTTTTAGCTGAATTTAGTGGTCGTTCACTTAATAATCATGTTTTTTTGCTTTTGTGCTGAAAAGTTTGTGTCATCATGTGATTTATGTTGTTTTTGGCGTTAATGCTGTTAATTTAGTTATTGAAATAAAGGATTGTTGAATTGAATGTTTATTATTGATTATTTTTTTTGCTTCTTCGTTTAATTTATAATCTTATAGCTGTTTTTGGCCGAATTTGTTTAGCCTCTTAATGCTTATGCCTTTGTGTTTCCTGCGTAGTAAAGTTAGTATCTTTTGTAAACTTGTATTGGTAAAGTGGATAAGGAGATGGAGTGAATTGGGATGTTCAATTGCATGATGTTTCAGTATCTAATCCACCACGTTTATTTCTGTTTGTCGATGCAGGATTAAGTATTATAATGGTTGCTTGTTTCACACTGTCCAGAAAGATTTTACTGCACAGACTGGTGACCCCACCGGCACTGGAACTGGTGGTGATTCGATATACACGTGAGTGATTTATCTCCGCTGAATGTATGCTTGAATTTGTTCCATTATGAAGATTTTGGTGTTCTTGATTTGCGCGTATTTGTTTTTGTGCAGTCTTCCTTTCGTCAAATAGATCTGATTTTAAGCAATTTGTGATTGTTTATGGTGTGTAGAGAAATTTATCTTCTAGTGACTCAGGTGAATTGGTTTTTTAATTTGCGGTGCAATTTGGCATTGTCATGTCTTTCAGGTTTCTTTATGGTGATCAGGCTCGATTTTTTAGTGATGAAATTCATTTGGATTTGAAGCATTCTAAGACGGGAACTGTTGCAATGGCTTCTGCTGGGGAAAACTTGAATGCTTCGCAGGTATTGGATTGTGTTCTTTTAGTCTATTACTGCCAGTGGTCAATCAAAATCCTGGCACTGCTCGGTTACTACTTAGATTTACTGTTCGAACATGGTATTTTCGTTACCATCATACAAGTCATATGTTCACTAAATTTGTTTTTTCAGTTCTACTTCACATTGCGTGACGATCTGGACTACCTTGATGGAAAGCACACAGTAAATTTATCTTCCCAGTCAATCTTCTTTCTCCCTTTCATATTGTAAAATCATTTAGTGTGGAAACGGCATCTCTCTTAATCATTTTGTTGCAGGTCTTTGGAGAGTTAGCTGAAGGCTTCGAGACTTTGACTAGAATCAATGAAGCTTACGTCGATGATAAGAGCAGACCTTATAAGAATATCAGGTCTGTCTTCCATGTTTTTATGATAAATACATCGAGTAATTTTTGGCCATTTGGGGTGCTAATATGCCAACTTCTGTATACAGAATTAAACACACCTACGTACTTGATGATCCATTTGATGATCCTCCACAACTTGCTGAGTTGATTCCCGGTGCATCTCCGGAAGGAAAACCCAAGGATGAGGTAAATAACTAAACATTGAATGGCTCTTACGATGCAGTAAATGTTTCTTGTTTTCAGCTAATTTTGTTGGCTTTCATTCCGATCCTTGTTAATAATTAGGTTGATGATGAGGTTCGTCTTGAAGACGATTGGGTCCCTATAGATGAACAACTAGCTCCAGGAGAGATTGAGGATATGATTCGGGAAAAAGAAGCTCATTCCAATGCTGTTGTACTTGAGAGTGTAAGTATATGCACCAATACAGGATCCTGATATTCTGCTTATGTTATGATTTTTATTAGATGTTAATTTTCTCATTTTTCTTCGATTTTTTTTTAATCTAATTTTTTCATTTTTCTTCGATTTTTTTAATCACAGATCGGAGATATTCCTGATGCTGACATAAAGCCTCCTGAAAATGTTTTATTTGTTTGTAAATTGAACCCAGCAACTGAAGTGAGTCTCTTTCCCTGATTCTATAGGTCGTATTACTAGGTCCTATTCTTCGTGTTCTAATTCAATATTTGAAGGGGTATTTAACATTTCTTCCAATATTACAGGACGAGGACTTGCATACTATCTTTTCTCGTTTTGGAACTGTTACTTCGTAAGTATCTAAGCTTCCGTCGTTTTCTTGGAAATTTATATTTTTTCACAATATAGGAAATGTTTGTGGAGATAAAATTTGATTTCATTGCATTTGAATGATGACAGTGCTGAAATAATTCGAGATTACAAGACTGGAGACAGCTTATGCTATGCATTTATAGGTGTGTGAATTTTCTTTTTTGTGCTAGACCTAGAGAAGGGATTAGAAGAATGAATAGATTTACAATGGATATATTTTGTGAAAGAATGAATTGTTTGTGTGACAACTCTGTTCCCATTTCTGCCAGAGTTTGAGAGCAAAGAGTCGTGCGAGCAAGCGTATTTCAAGGTACGTTAAAGAACTTTGCACACTCTATTTTTCTTAAAGATTTGATGTTTATATTTGTGTTGCAGAATGCAGATGATGTTCTTTCATTTTTCAATGTATCAAAAGTAGCAAGTGGTACAATAGTTTTATGTAGTATGATTTTCATTATTTTTTATATTTTTTGGCAGATGGATAATGCTTTGATCGATGACAGAAGGATACACGTCGATTTTAGTCAGAGTGTTTCTAAACTGTGGAATCAGTTCAGGCGTGGAAGCAACCAAAAGGGTACAGGTAAATTTGATTAGTGGTCACCTGACCTTGCGAGTGCCTTTCTTTGGAGACTGATTGACATGAATAATGAATAATTTTTATGTTAAATTTGTTAAATGTAGGAAGAGGTTGTTTCAAATGCGGTGCACTTGATCACTTGGCCAAGGACTGCACCAGTGGTCCAGGCCAGCCTCCAAAATACATATTGAAGGACACTAATAGGCAGCATGGCGGAGATGACTCTAGGTTCGTTTTTCGCACAACTCTCCATTATCTGTTAGTTAGTCTCCATGTTAACAACTCTCCATTATCTGTTAGTTAGTCTCCATGTTTTTTTTTGTGTGGGTGTGTGAAGCAGCATGTATTCATTTGTGCATCATGTCTTCGCATACTTCTGACTGGAAGAGATTTACAGGTACGAAATGGTATTTGATGATGACGCTCCACAAAGTCCAAGACGACACCAGAAACATGGACGTTATGATAAAGATGACCAAGTTGAGAAGCCAAGGTCGCATAAGAGAAGTTCAGACGAAAGGCACATGCGAAGCGACAGAGGTAGGGAACATAGAGAGGTGGATAGACATCGTGAAAGCAAAGCTAGTCAATATCGCGACGATCAAGTAGAAAGAAGAAAACATTCAGATAGAAGAAAGGAGGTGGAGCAAGATGATGAAGGGAAAGATGACAGAGATCACAAGAAAAGAAATGCAGACGTTGGCTATGGAGACAGAAGAGAGAACAGGAAGAGAACAGAGGATGACGACGGCCGTGAAGATAGGAGACGTGATTACGAAAAGAGAACCGGAGATGGAGATTACAGAAAGAAATACGTCGATGATGGTAGACATAGACATGACGCGCGTGATGACAGAGATAATAAAAGGAGACGCGAAGACGACGAACGAAGAGATTCGAGGAAAGAACGCTCTTACAGGAAATACGATGACCCCAAAGGCAGAAGAGAAGACAGATAAAATGATGTACACCATCTCCAAGACATTGTACACCTTCTGAACTCGGTTTTGTTTAATCATTCCTTCTGGTTTTCTCGTGTATTCCGAAAATCTGCAATCGAATTTATCTTCCTGTGGGTAGAAAGAAAGGGCAGTGAAGGGATGTTTGTTAAATTAGAGGTAGAGATTTTTTTTTAAATCAAGATAAGGAGTGATTAAGATATGTCCGAATGAATTTCGAAAAGTGTTTCGTAATTTTTTATTAAAATTTCTTAGACGAAATGATATTTTTTCCAATATGTTATTTATAACTATGATATATATAATATTGTAAAAAAGTAAATTTATACCAAAAGTAAATATTCACGTTTTCACAGTAACAATTTTTTTTAAAACTTTTATATGTAAATAGTACAAATTTATCTTCTTATATATAAAAAAAAGTTAATATATAGCTTATAACTTTATACCAAAATTTTTAGTTTTTTTTCAAAAATTAATATCATAATTTTACACGTAGAATTTTATTAGTTTTATTTGATAAAAAAATTATGAAAATTATAGCTTATTTTGTATGTTGAGGTATGAATATATACTAGCTTTATTTTAGCAATAAGTTTAAATGTTTAGACTTATTGGTTTGAGGAGACCAAAGTCACATGCTCTATTTATTTTAAATTATGTATTGTTTAAAATTGTATATACAAATTAAAAATATATTTAATATGTTTTAATTTAATATTTAATTGATTATTATAATATTTTATTTAAATATATAAAAAAATAAGTTAAATTTATATTAAAAATATAAAACTAATAATAATAAAAAACAAAATATTAAATTACTTATTTGAAGGGGAAAAAGATGTAAAATATAAAAGAAATATTTTTTAAAACGAAGTATATTTTAAAACGGATGTAAAAACTAGTCTGAGATTAGAGCGTGAACATAACTCCTCTTGCCCAACTACGATCCTGTGACTCGAATTTGAGGTGCACACTCAGCTAAACAACTCGGTGAATATCGTACGGATAGAAACACTAACTTAAATAAAGTGGTTAAGTTGAACATTAACAATAGAAAATCAAAAACAAAAATGCAAAAGAGTAGTGAGGGAGAGACAAAAATCTACCTTTTACACACATTTTCGTTTTCTTCTTTTGCTTTATTACAATTCACTTCCCCTCATAATAATAATAATTTTTTCTTTATAAACCCTTTAAAAGCTCACAAAAATCTCTCCTCTCTCGCTAACACTCCTCTTCACACCCGCACAAACTTAATATTCCCTTACTTTCTCAAAAACCCACAAAACCCTTTTCTTCGATTAGCTAATCTCTCTGTCTCTCTCTATAAAGGTATTTTTTTTTTGTTTTTGAGTTTATGTTTTTTTTATTGAATTGATTATAACCCAGATGCTAAATAGGGTCTTATTAGCTATGATTTCGATTGCTGAAGTAGTTATTGAAATTTTGTGAATAAAGATCGGAGATTTATGCGTTTTAGTTGCGAAATTTGTCTGTTTTGTTAATGTATGTTGTTAATTCATGTGCAGCATACAGAGGCATTTGCAATTGTTTCGATTGTTGAAGTATTTACTGTAAGTTTTTGAATTAAGGATTGTAAGTTTATGTGTTTTGGATTTGTTTTTTTATTGAGTTATGTTGTGAATTTTTGTGCAGGGAATAGATACATCATATTTTAGACACTGTGATTTGGGTCAAGTGTAAATAGGGTTTTGAATTTTGGTGCATTGATTTAGGAAAATATAGAGGCAATAATATGGCAAGTTTTCAACAAGTGAGTGATTCATCTAGTCATATGAATGAGAATGGAGTAGTGCATGGGGTGGAGGATGGTGGTAGGTGGTATTTTTCTAGAAAGGAGATTGAGGAAGATTCTCCGTCTCGTTGTGATGGTATTGACTTGAAGAAAGAGACTTATTTACGCAAGTCATACTGTACGTTCTTGCAAGATTTGGGCATGAGGCTCAAAGTGTGAGTGATTTATTTATGTGCATTACGTTTAATAGTTAAGGGTTTAGATGATTTTTCTATCTGGATTTCATTATTGTATTGTACTGGTGGTAAATTTTTGTATAATTTTGCTAGAAGATTGTGATTAGAATGTATCTTCTTCAGTTCTTCGTATATTAAAGTGAAGATTTCTTTTGGTTTGCAAAGCTTATCATCTTGATTGTATGACTTGTCATACATTTCACAAGTTATTATCATTTTACGAAGTTTTGGACTTGAGACATTTTCCTACGTCATCCTTGTTATTTTAACTTTTAAGTCAATGATATTTTGGTTGGAAATTATGGTCATGATTTATATTGTTCAGTCAATTCTATGTATTCTATGTGAATAGTCCTCTTCAATGTGCGTGTCATTGAAACAGATACATAAATTTCTGATTATATTGTCCGATTATGGTTATATCGTTCAGGAAGCTTATTCATTAATTACTCCTGGTGTGCTAATTATCATGAATTCATTTTACTGCAGACCACAATTAACTATTGCTACAGCAATAATATTCTGCCATCGTTTTTTTCTACGCCAATCTCATGCCAAGAATGATAGGAGGGTAAGTTTTTGTTTGTTGACTACATAATAAATCTTTTGGTGATAAAGTAAGAGGTAAATTGTGTTGTCATTCACTTTTCCTTGGTTGTACTCATTCTGTGAAAGAACCGGGTTCTCATTAGCAAGGTCTTTTGGAGAAGTTAATACATGGTATTGTGATATAATTCTTCTTATTGTGGTGCACATTTTCCTTTACAGACTATTGCGACTGTGTGTATGTTCCTCGCGGGGAAGGTGGAGGAAACTCCTCGTCCATTAAAAGATGTCATCCTTATTTCTTATGAGATAATCAATAAAAAGGATCCTGAAGCAGCTCAGAGGATCAAGCAAAAGGTCAGATTTGTCTAAATGGTGCCTTCTTGCAAAGAATTTTTCTTTTTAACCCATATCTCATATTTAATTTTCCATAATCATTTATTTTGATGATTGTCCTGCAAATCAAGATTTACCACTGCACCACTCTTGGCCATTTGGCCATGGTCCAAATAACATTTATATGCCCTACTAGCTTGTGAATAACATATCCTATCAGTCATTACTCGAAAACTGTGGAAATAATTATGCTACATGTACTCCATTGTCCTCACCATTGGTCTATGTACAGTGTCTTTCTTATGTTTTAGTGTGTATGTTATTGAATTTCTGGACTTTTTTTGTGGTAGTTTGCATAAGTAGATTCATTCTGTTTTTCTTTTGGCCCTTTCCACCAATTTCTTTTTCTTTTTCACAGTAGTTTCTAATTTCTCGTTATTTGTGTGCGCAAATTAATGTGCAGGAGGTCTATGAACAGCAGAAAGAATTGATTTTAATTGGAGAGAGAGTTGTTCTAGCAACACTTGCTTTTGATTTAAATGTGCATCATCCATATAAACCTCTTGTTGAGGCAATTAAAAAATTTAAGGTTGCTCAAAATGCCCTTGCTCAAGTTGCATGGAATTTTGTGAACGATGGGTATGCGAAATAGTTCTGTTTCTATTTATGTCAACTTGATTCTCTTTGGTACAAATGTTGACTGCGGCCACATGGCATATGCAGACTGCGCACATCACTTTGTTTGCAGTTCAAACCTCATCATATTGCAGCAGGTGCCATTTTCCTTGCTGCAAAGTTCCTTAAAGTGAAGCTCCCATCAGACGGTGACAAAGTCTGGTGGCAAGAGTTTGATGTCACTCCTCGACAGTTGGAAGGTTGGTGCTTACTGACTTCATCTGTCTATGACATAAGTTGTTTTTTTAATTAGCTGCATTACATTTGATTTGCTTGTTTTAGCTGAAAGTTCTCTCTCCCTTGTAACTGACTTGCTCTGGCTTGTGAAGTGATCTAAACCCTGTAATTTGTGAAATTATTGTAAATTCTTCTGGATGCTAGATTTTCAACCTAGAGAATCTTTATTTACATTGTCATGATCGTTCCATCCTTTTGTTATCGTTACTTGTAGATGTAAGCAACCAAATGCTGGAACTGTATGAACAGAATCGAGGAGCTGCTGCAACTAATAGTGAAGCTGAAGGAACTATTGTTGGAGTTACTAATAAGCCCACATCAAAAGCTTCATCTAGCAATGAAGACCGTGTGCCTGCTAATAGTCATTCTACTGCTTTGAGACCTGGAGGCTCTAAGCCTAGGCCATTGCATGAGCAAGTATTCACGGAAGATGTTCCTAGAACCTCCCAGAACCAAGGTAATGAAGGTGCAAGTATAGACATGGGAGTTGCCTCTGACAAGAATGTAGATGTTCAAGTTCGAGATAATTGGTGCAAGGAAACAGAGAAGCTACCTTCTGTGGAAAATGTGGGAGGAGCGCATGGAGATCATGAAAGAAGCACTTCTAGAAGTGAAAAAAGAGAAGCTGGGGAATATAAGGACAAACAAGTTTCCCTAAATTCGGAACACAAAGAGGGGACTTCTGTAGGCCAGCCACCGCGAGATTCTGTGATAAAGATTGACAGAGATAAATTAAAAGCAAAACGGGAGAAACAAAAAAAATCCCGGGGTGATATAACTAGAAAAGCTGACACATTTGATGAGGATGATCTGATCGAGAGGGAACTCGAAAAAGGCATCGAACTAGCCGCCGAGAGTGAAAAGAAGAAGCAGGTCAGGAGAACGAGTGCTAAATCTGTATTCGAAAAGCATCAAGATGATAATATTAACGGATAGTTACGTCAGAATCCGAAGTTCAACAATGTGGAAGAAGGGGAAGTTCCGGATGAAATGGAATGGATGCAAAAATCACCCAAATACGGCGATCATTACCATATGGATGATCGTAGCGGGATGAGCCAGCTTGGTTATATGGAGAGAGATCACAAGAGGCATGTACCTGAAAATCAGGTTTGAAGCCACAATTCATAAAACAAGGCAATATCAAGTGAAGCATTTGGCGAAAGGTATGAACTAAGAAGGATGACTTCTTTTGTTGAATTCATAGGTATTGAACTTGCATTGAAGCTGATGGAGAGTGAGAGGCTTATTGAAAGTTGTAAATTACTGATATTGCTCGTGTTCTCATTGATCTCTCCAAGATGCTTTGGACGATTCTTCTATTGTAAGAATGATGATGATGGTAATTGTAAGGATAATCATGATGGTTACCATATTATTCCAAAACCACTGTAACTTCTTATCAAACCACTTATACTTCTCTCCAATCCTTTTGGCCAAAAGAATATATTCCAAAATTATATATATATATGTTGGTTTTCTATCGTTTTAAAATTAGTTCACTTACAACACCGTGGGAATGATAAAACCAAATTAAACTAGTGGCTAGTCCTATCAACCGGTTCGAATCGATTTTAGTAACACTGATCGCGACTGCACCAAGCTTGAAGTTGTTCTGTTTTCTATCGATTTAATATTAGTTTACAAAACCAAATCAGCCTATTGATCGCATATGTTCTTGTGTAAAAAATTTTTTTAAAAAAATAAATCAAATTATTAAAAAAAACAGAATTTGTGGGCCTCAATAATTTGTGGCCCTAGGCATAGACCTTTGTGGCCTATGCCTTGAGTTGGCCATGAGTAGGTACGTATATGAAATTTCATGTAATGGTTGTATTGGTTTGGTTCCTAAACAAAAACAAAGTAAGCGTCCCTTTATCGTATTTATTTTTATGTTTCCGTCTTTTTTTGCCGAGTGTTTTTTGTACTATCGTGTCTCTTGCTATTTTTTCTTGTAGTATTTTCAACTCGATTATTTGTTCTCTTAATTAAAAGAATTTTCATATCCTTTATTGTTTTGGTGATTTATTTAGATGGAATAAGGTTCTCGAATTCATACTCATATAAGTTGAGATTGGATTAGGTGTTATGTGCATAGCATGATTTTGGCCCTTAACAACTATATTTCTCTTTATTTAGTTTTCTTTTATTACATAGGACTAATACCGGTAATGCATCTATATACAAGTTAAAAATAATACAAAAAAAATACGATAAGAGAATGATATTACAAAAAAAATATATGATAAAAAATACAAAATTATAAGAATACGACAAAAAAAGAGACCACCTTCTTCACTCCTTTGTTTCTCTCTTTGATTAATACGTAAGGCTCATTTTCATTCTCGTAATCTGTGGAAGATAATTGCTTCGGACAAACTGGATATGATTCTCCGACACATATTAGTGACCTACCGTTTGTTAGATTTGTCGGAGAAGACAACCAGTTTTTAGCTCATATAACTTAAGATTGGATTATGTGTTATGCATGCATAGTGTGATTTTGATCCTCAACAGCTATATTTCTCTTGTTTTTTTTTCTCTTTTGTTACAAAAGACTAATATTGGTAGAGGTGAAAAAACCGAATTATTGGAATCGGCGAACTGGAATTGAAAATGTCGGTTCTGGAATTGAACCGCAAGAACTGGCTAGTTCACTATCCTATTTTAATGTTGTTAGAAAGAAGTAAGAATCTCACATCAGATAGTTGTGTGATGTGTGAGAGATTTATAAGTGGTGTGAACCTATTCATACAACTATCGAAAGCTACTTTCTGTAGATTTTTTTTTGTCCGACGGTTTCGACGAAACCACCAGGTATCTGGTGGCCACGTTAGACCCCGACCACTCCGGGCTTGCTCCGGGAGGCAATGGAGCTACCTTCTGTAGATGATAAATGCCACTTCTTCGATCCCATTTATACAAGTTGGACAGTAAAAAGTTGACATACTTCACATAATACTGGTGATCTGGTTTAACCATTCATCTGTTTTGATAAGATTGCTGTTAGGGTTCAAGAAAATAAGAGACAAAGCAAGGAAGATGAGAATATGTATTTGATGGATTTAGAATGCCATTTTTGGTTTATTGATTTGTTGGTGGTGCTATGTATATATATACGAGTGATTGAAGAATAATTATATTTATTAATTTATTATAAAATTTCATGTTGATTATTAACTAATCATTTTAACTTGAAAAAATCATGCAAATAATATTAAAATCTAACAAATAAGTTCATTTTTATGACATATTCTATGCTCTTTAAGCCAGTATTATAAAAGTCAGACTGAATTAGTAGGTCGAATCAGTGAATTCTATTAGTTCGGTCTGATTTTACCATTCAGACTGGTCTGTAAGTGAGCTGGTGTAAAATTGGTAGAAAATTGGTGAACCAGACTGATTTTTTGTTTTGCAAAAATTTAAATAATTTTTTATTTATATTTATTTATTTATATTATTTTAAAATTACCAATTCAACTAGTAAACTACTAACTTCATCAATGAACCAACAACTCGATCCAAAGGATTGTAGTAGATTACATAAAGATTAAATGAGTTGGGGTCCTTAAGAAGGAAGACCATATAACAAAATCACATTACTGCAATTGAACTATGTGGTCATTACCATCATATATATCACATTTGTGCTTCAAAGTTCTCTAAGCTTGTGCTCATTACCATCATATATATCACATTTGTTTTGTGTGTAAATGTAATACTTTTCTAGTTTCGACGAGTCAATCATCAGTTTGTTTCAGGACCGTCTTAACCTTGTTTGAAACCTTAGGTAAATGAATAATCTGAGGCACCGATAATCTGAAGCCTTATAGTTCAAAACAAACCAAAATACACTCAAAATTTTAAATATTATTTTGGACTTAATGTGTTAAAAAATTGAAGAAATTATACACATTATGCATATTTTAAAACCTTATACACTTAAGAGATCTACTATTTTAAATATTTCTTCATTGAAATTTAATATATAAAAAATAACCAATAATTTCATAACTAATTTTTTTATAACTACATCATAATAACTATTGTCCCTATTTATTTAATAGTTATTAAGAATAAATACTTATTGTGTATTGCTGTATAAATCATGAGTAAAATAACACATATAAAAAATAATTTTATTTTTACATATTGTTTTGTAAAAATATGTACTTGTGTAAAAATTCCCAAAAAATTAAACCAGAATATTAAAATTAGATTTTGTGCCCCCCCAACAATTTGTGGCCCTATGGCCTATGTCTTGAGCCAGCCACATGAGTAGGTGTGTGCATAAAATTACATGTAATAGTCATATTGATTTTGGCCATTAATAACTATATTTCTCTTTATTTAGTTTCTTTTATTACAGAGGACAAATACTGGTAACACATCTATATACGAGTTAAAAGTAGTACAGAAAAAAATACTATAAGAGAATGATACTACACAAAAATACATAGTAAAAAGTACAAAATTATAAAAATAGGCACGACAAAGAAGGCAACCACCTTCCTCGCTCCTTTGTTTCTCTCTTTGACTAATACATAAGACTCATTATTCATACTCATAAACTGTGAAAGACAATTGCTTCGGACAAACTGAATATGATTGCATACATTTGTCGATAAAATGGTTCGGAGCATTTATGCCATTTTTGTTTCTTTCAACTTGGTTTATTCATCTGTTGGTGCTGCTATGTTTATATAAATGCGAGCAACCGTGCCAAGTTCATGTGTAGTTTGGCTTTGTTCGGTGGGATTGAGGAGGAAGCTAGGCTTATACAACTTCTTTCATTTCTAAAATAAAAATTTTCAAATTCATGTCAAAAACTAATAATAAAATATAAATATGATTTTTCACGTGAAAAAAGTTCATTATTAGCTGTTCATTTTAACTTTTAAAAAATAATGTAAACAGGATTAAATTTAATATTTAATAAGTTCATTTTTATAACATATTCTACACTGCTGAAGCCAGTATTATAAAAGTCGGATCCAACGGGTGGGTCGAACCAATGAACCGGCACCTAGTTCGGTTTGGTTTTACTATTCAGAACGGTCTATAAGTGAATTGGTATAAAATTAGTAGAAATCGGTGAATCAAGCCAGTTTTTATCATTTAAAAAATAATTATATATATATATATATATATATATATTTATATTATTTTAAAATTACCCATTTAACTATTAAGCCAGCCGTCAATCAATAAACTGACCATTTATTCTTTTTATCGATTATAAGTCTAATACTTTTCTAGTCTTAAATCAACACTTAATTTTAGATAATTATGGTAATTAAGATTAAATTCGTTACAAGTGGTTGTTATATTAATGGTTTAGTTTGACATCCTTTTCTTGTACTATCGACAATAAAAATGTAACTAAACACATGTTGAGAACTTATGTTAATTAAGATTAATCAAACATTAACAGGAGATATTATTATTTCTTGTATACATTCAATAAAATGGTTAGAAGCATTAGTATGTTTCATGGTTATCTTAACCTCGTTGAAGCATTAGGCAAATGAATAACTTGAGGCACTGATAATCTGAAACCTTACAATTCAAAACTAACCAAAATGCAATTAAAAACTTTGGACTTAATGTATTAAAAAATTGAAGAAATTACACACATTATACATGTTTTAAAAAACTTATACACTTAGAGATCTATTATTTTAAATATTTCTTCATTAACATTTAATATTTTAAATAATACACGTGTATAAAGAATTATTTATATATTAAGATAATATATTTAAAAATATTGTCTATCAATTTAAAACATATAGAATATATCATCTATAAAATAGAGATGAGGTCCAATTTCGAGCTTAACATTTTTAGGGACGGCAAAAAAAACTCATACCCATAGGGACTCGATTCGACCCAACCCGAAACAAGTGATGGGGAAAGGGCGGGACACGAGACAATCCGATATTAAATATAACGGGGACGGGGCAGGGTCGGTATTTAGTATACCCGTCCCATTCTCTGCCCCGAACCCGCCCTGCTATAAATAATATATAAAAGTAATATAATTATATATAATATAATATAAAATATATTATGTTTTATTTAGATAATTTATTAAAAAATTTAATCTAAAACTTATACTTTATTCTTAAATTAGAAATATTTACTAAAGAAATTGGGGCGGGATGGTGCGGGGACATGTTTCACATTTTTTAAACGGGACAAGGATGAGATGTATATATTGCAACCCGACAGATTACGGGGCAGGCATGAGGAAAGAAAAAGTATTGCGGGGGCGGGGACAGGTAGACCATAATCCGACCCCGCCCCGCCCATTGTCATTCCTAAATATTTTATTCAAAGTAAAATATTGGATGCAATCTTCTTTTGGATCCCATTTGATACTTAATGTTTGCATTATAGAACAATTTAGGATCTTTAGTTAATAAAATATGGTAGAATCTCATTCTCAGTACCGGGGTTGATCATTTATGATGAAATAAAGTCATTTTTAGCACTTGTTACTCAAATTACGTCGTCACTGTGAGTGTGACAGAAAAAAGAAAATTTTGGTAAAAAAAATTTGGGTTTGTTTTAGGTTTTGAATTATTTAGATAGTTTAATCCTTGATGTCATAATAAAATGATGCCTTTTTTAAATGTTGATGTCAAATATTGTTATTTAATGTTCCAATGTAACACTGATATAACACCGTTATTAACATATAAATTTCTATTTATTAGCGTACTAATCAACACCTTAATTGAACTATAATGCAAATGTTAAATATCGAATTGGACAAAAAAAATTAAACCCAGTATTGTACTTTGAACAAAACTTTAGGTCCAAAATTGAACCTTATCCTTTTATAAAATGTATAGAAAATAATGTACTTTTACAATTAGATCATACAAATACAAAATTTTAACTATTAGAATTGAAGCAGATTTAGTGATGGAAAACTAAATAAAAATATTTTTCAAAAAAAACATTTTCAATATGCTTCAAACAAATGCACTTATTAAAAAAAGAATATCATTTATTTTCTTTTAAAAAATAAACATTTGTGGTTTACAATTTGTTTTGACATTTCTTTTCCTTGGTTCAGTTTGACATCTTTTTTTTTTCTATAGATTGTAAAAATGTAACTGAAAAACAAGGTGAAAACTTATGATAATTAAGGCTCCGTTTGTTTGAAGGAATTCATTTTTTAAGAAAATGTTTTCTTGATTTTCCGACGTTTGTTAACAACGGAAAATAAGTCAACAAAATTATAATTTAAAAATTAATGAAAAATAATAATTATTCTTAACATATTTTGAAAAAACATATTTTTCTTAATTAAAATATAAAATTATATTTTTCTTTATGTTTTTAAATATTTAAGTAAGAGATACTAGAAGATATGATTTCAGAAAATAAGATTCTAACACATGAAAAATATTTTCCACGGGAAATCAATTTCCGTCAAACAAACGGAGGGTAAGAAATCATTAGTTAAATTAGTTACAAGTAGTTGTTATATTAATGGTTTAGTTTGACATACTTTTCTTGTCCTGTAGACAATAAAAATGTAACTGAACACATGTTGAGAACTTATGTTAATTAAGATAATCAAACATTAACACGAGATATTGTTATTTCTTGCATACATTCGATAAAATGGCTGGAAGCATTTATGTCAATTGACAGATGCAGATAGTTTCGACGAGTCAGTCACAACAAGAAATCATGGGTTTTGCAGCATGAAGCTCTGCATCGAAGGTCGACGTTAAATCGATTTGCGTCGATTTTTGACCCAAAAAATGCAGTCGACCAGAATAAAAAATGTCAGTCTGAACAAAAAAACAAATAGTCCTTTAACGTCGACATTCGACGTTATATAGCTTCTAAATTCGATGCAATAATTTAAACATCAAATTTTGACCGAAAAACTATATAAACCCCTTCTCCCTTCTATTTCATTCATACGAGAGTCAAAACCAAAATTTGTGTGTTGTATAAGATTTTCTAACGGTGATATTCGCAAAACGAGGAACAACATTATTTTGTAAGTTTGTATTTTAAGCGTATTTTTATAATTTAATTTTTTTGAATAATAATTTATTGATATGCAGACCAATTATTATGTGTTCATAGTAAATATAGTATATTTTATTTAGATTTATTGGTAATATATGGTTAAATTTTTTTAAGTTGGACAAAAACTTTATTGTTAAAAATATGGGGAAATGAAGAATAATTGTGTTTATTAGTTCGGTGGGATTGGGCAGGAAGGCTTGGAACTTCTTTCATTGGTAAAATAAAAATTTTTCAAATCCATGTAAAAAAAAAAACTAATTATAATTTTATTTATATAAAAAATAAATATAATTTTTTATGTGAAAAAGTTGATCATTAATTATCATTTTAACTTGAAAACAATCATGTAAATAATATTAAGATTAAATGTTAAATAAGTTCATTTTTATAACATATTCTACACTGTTGAAACCAGTATTATAAAAATTATACTGAATTGACCAGACGAATCAGTGAATCGGCCAATAGTTCGATTCGGTTTTATCATTTAGATCAGTATGTAAAGAAATCGGTATAAAACGGAAGAAAATTGGTGAATCGAACTGATTTTTAGTGCTGAAAAACATTTAAATATTTTGAAAATTAAATAATATTGTACTTATATATATTTATTTATATTATTTTAAAATTATAGATTCAACCAATAAGCTTCGATCAGTGAACCAACTAATCAGTCTTTTTTTTTAGTTCGATTACC
>CANYCX014294516.1:0-12613 GCA_948193385.1 Breynia disticha f. nivosa | reverse complement strand
GGGAGAAGATAGATGGGCACGTCCTCGTGCTGATTTATACTTTTCTTTACACATCATTTAATTTATAAAAGCTAAGAATACTTACTGGGTATAGTTTATACTCACCCCGTTTATTGTTTTAAATGACTGTGCAGATCGTAGGTAGCTGCTGTTACTGGACGATAGAGTTGATCAGTGTGCTCCGAGCTTACGTTAGAGGTCGAGCTCCAGTTTACATTTTTGATATTTTGATTTTGTACATATGTTGTACATTTGTATATACACGCAAGATTTTAGTTTGAAATGTTTTCAAACTTATTTTGCTTCCGCTGGTATTTTGTTTTTAAATGTAACAGATTGAGCGGAGATTTTATAATACAGCGTGTATATATCTTTAATCTTTTCTCTCTCCTCTGTTTTTAGATTTGATTTCGTATCATTTCTTTAAATTATAATGTTTATCAGGAAAATCAAGTTTTAAAAATGAGCTTCACATATAATTTACTCATTATTATGATATAGTTTTTTCGTATCTCTTATAAGCTAAAAACAATAAATAAGATAAAAAGAAATGTCAGCAAGTAGATTAAAACACCATTAATTAGGTGTTGCGCAAAACATAACATAGGAGAAGAATATTGTCAAAAAATGTGAGTGCGTGAATTAAAGACACAATTAAATCTCAGTCAAAAAAAGGAAATGTCATATTATTGGAAGAATTATTTTCTTAAAATATTTAATTTAAAGTTATTTAGTAGAGTGATGAAAAGTAAAAGTGTTCTAATATGCATCAACATGATTAGTGTCAAGATTACTTCCCGTTGTAATTGACGATATACTATTGTCGAAAATAAATTCTCTCGTGAAATTATATAAAACAATGCTAATGAATTGAAGTAATGAACCTCATAAAAAAATTGAGTTTCTCACGTAGGAGACCAAAAAATCCAACAAGAAAAACTTGCAAGCAATATTCCTATGAAGATATTTGAAAAGCTTTCACAGAGTTATTGTAGATGCTGTCTTAACCGTTCAAGCCATACAATTCTGGTAATTGCAATAAACAAATACAATAAGTTTACAATGTAGATGTGGTAAGGATGCATTACTTGCCTATTTTTTTAGTAGTTTTTGAAGCGATAAATAAAGATTTTTTGTTCATTCCCATAAACGGAGGTAATTGTTGTTGCCTCAATTCAGCAATGACGTCTCACCACCAAATCCGTGTATCCTGCAAAAAAATAAGATCAGAGGCCGGTACTCGTCCCCAGAGCCCACTTTGACGCTTAAGTTAGTGATTGAATAATAATTTTGTAATTTATTTCAGGTGATAAGAACATACCTTCGAAAGTTTGATGAATCTCAAATTTTGAACCCAAACGCCCCTAATAATTAATGACTTTCAAAGTGGGTTAAAACTGAGGGACCCTAATGGCTATTTTTAACACAAAAGGACGAGATAAGATAATGGTGTAAAATAAAGGTAGATTTGTTTAATTCTCCCCTTTAAAGACCCGCTAAGAGCCCCCAACAAAACAACCATCTTGAATTTTGCAGTGACAGAATCTCGTCGTTTGAATTCACAAATCACTCTCTCAAAGGCCAAAACAACGTCATGGGTCGACCTCCTAGTAATGGAGGCCCCTCCTTTCGCTTTTTGCAAAACGAGGTTTCTGATTATATTCTTCTTTCTTTTCCAGAATGTCATCATTGTTATTTTCAATGAAGTTGGATTACTTATATGGAAATATGAATTGGGTTTTCTATTTATGTGGAAATGTGATGTGGGTTTGTTTTATATTTTTCTTTCTCTTCTTTATTTATTTATTTATTGTTTCTGTTCTGTTATGATTAGTTTTGTTTCTTTTTTTTTCTGGGTATTTGGATGACAGTTCTTTCTTTCTGTTATAATTTCGTTAATTAAGAAATATTCTTTCATGCCTTTGATATTGCATTTTAGTTGATTTTGATTAGTTTCTTATTTTTTTTTAATTTGAAAATTTTATTGTCTTTTGTCACTAGCCAAATAATTAGCTGGAATTTTGTTAGTGTGTTTGAAGAGAGTTTGTGGAGACCGGAGAGACTTACTGAAGTAAAAGTGTTGAAGGATTGGTAGAATGATAGGTCCATGTCTTGTTTTGTTGCAAATAAGGTGTACATAGCCCTCGTTTTCAGCAATTAAGGTATAATTTTTGGTTGAGAGTTAAGAAGATTGTAGAAAGATATTTGATTGGAAGAGATGACTTTTGAGGAGCAATTATGTGCTAAGTACAATGGAGTTGGATTAAGAGAATTCAACACGATGGGTCAGGAATTCACTTTCGGAATTCTGTTTGTAAGATGAATGGCAAAAGGGGTAGTGGCTTTCACCATTAAATTCAAGTATAGTGTTCCGCTCAAATCGGAATGATCATTTGGAAAATGATATGCTTAATTGGTACATTTGTGATAAAAGAGAATGAAAGACCAATATTTTCTATAATATGGTCGCTTTATTGTGGGCTTTATTCTTCAGTTTATCCATACTTCTTTTTTACTTTTATTAAGGAGGAGTTAAAAGGGTGGCCTGGCTTTTTATTGTGATGATTAGGAAAATGATCAAACCATACATTATTTATAGGTGCTGCAGGAGACATACGGATTTACTCTTTTGATGGGACATAAGTTTGTACATATTAATCCATCTTTATCAATTCTGTTTGTACAACAAACTGTAAGTTGGATTTTGTTTAATCCTGCGTCCAAATATATCCGTTCATGTGCTTTCTTAAGTTTGTCGGCATGAAGTGTCAGTGCTTATCTTTTATGATACAAACATTTAAAAGAAAGCATGCACATATAATTCTATTTTATTCTTCAAATTAATTTGCAAAATTTTGTTGATTATGATGTTTTATAGGGAATGCTTCATTGAACTTTATTCCAAGAATTCTAAAATTCCCCTTGATCAAAATACATTATTTACGTTTTAGTCACTTGGTCAACGTGAGATGATGAATACTTCTTACATTAGGTTGTGGAGATGGAAGCCATTTTGCAAGAGCACCAGAATAATATGCCAGCTAAGGAACTTCTTGTTGCTCTTGCAGATAAGTTCAGGTAGCATTAGCTTTCTTTCAAAGAAAATAGGATAGCAGAATTGCTTTATGATGATGGAAATTGATATCAAATTTAAGTTTCTATTTTTGTTTACAGTGAATCTCCTGAAAGAAAAGGAAAGATTCAAGTGCAAATGAAGCAAGTAAGAAGAAAGTGCTTTTCTGTTATCTATATAGACTTGCTTTGGTTCCAATTTGAATCTCAGATCAATTGAATTTTAATAAATAGGTTTGGAACTGGTTCCAAAATAGAAGGTATGCAGTAAGAGCAAAGACAACTAGGACACCTGTGAAGTTAAATGTAACACCTATGTCTCGAGATGAATCTACTGCAGTGAAAAGTGTGCCTCAGCCTGTATCTGCTCCAATAACTATCCCTACCCCTTCAACTCTCCCGGCACCTACAGGTAAATTGATTTTTCTAATTCAGCTGTTCATTTGCTTGTGCATTAAACTGGACCTATTTGGTGTTTTGCTTTGTCCTCTCCTCTTCCAGAATTAACTTGGTCCAGATGCATGAACATCTTATCATGTACGATATGTTCTTTGACATATAATGTGACATCAAAAATATTTAATAACTTCTAGTTTGGCGGCCAATTAATGGCTTGAATTCTCTTGCTAGAATCCATCTTGAAAGAAAGAATTATGGATTAAATTAACATTTTTGCTTCACAATGGATAGATTCTATAGTTTTTGATGCATGATCTAGCTGTGGATGCACATTTTTTTACCAGAAAAATGATCAGGGATAATGTTAACGAGCACAAGTGCTTAATATTTCATAAATATCGCCTTGACTCTTAGTGGCTTTGTTATATCTTGGAATTTATGAGAGGAAGGATGATGTCAAAAGATGATCTTGTTTTATTTCTTGAAGCTGCCCCTGTTGCAGGAAGAGCTAATGCAGATAATTCTTACATGGAATTCGAAGCAAGATCTGGGAGGGATGGGGCATGGTAAGCATTTTCCTTTATATTATGGAATTTAATTTTGTCAAGTCTTGATACCTTTCATGTCCTAAATGAGACCTTCTATTTACTTAATCTTATACATGTGTTGCAATTAGTCTAACAAAGAATTTTTCTTGATATATCAGGTATGATGTTGGGACTTTTCTGTCTCATAGGCATTTGGACACTGGGGAGCCGGTAATTGTGGAGCCAATTTTCCTTATCTATAATTAATTAATGCTGAATACATCTTACGGGTTGTCTTTTTATGTTGCACATACATCTGCAGGATCTTTTTATAATTGTGCAGAAAGAGATCAATTTTTCAAAGTTAACTTATGAAACTTTTTTCCATTGCACAGTTGTTAATTAACCTTTTATCGAGATCTATTGGTTGTTTCATAACCTCACATTATGTGGAACATCTAATATAATAAGTTATATTATACTATCACCATAGTACTGGAGTACGAAATGGGGGATCATATTATTTGTGCCAAACAATTTCAAAATGCATTTATCATCAAGACCGAGATTTGATTAACTGCAAATCTGAATTTTGTCAAAGGCCTATGCATATTATTTAGGTTGGATTGCTATATGATGCATGTGATTAGGTTCTCGTCCCTTTTTTGGGTTTCTGCCCTATTTAGCTGATGGTATGCAGTGCACTGAACATTTCAGGAAGTTTTGGTTCGGTTTGCCGGTTTTGGACCAGATGAAGATGAGTGGCTGAATGTTCGCAAGCAGGTCAGGCAGCGGTCTCATCCATGTGAAGCATCGGAGTGTGTTGTTGTTCTTCCTGGAGATCTTATTCTTTGTTTTCAGGTATGAACACATAAAGGATGATAGAAGAAATATGACATTGAGCTATTTTTTTTTTGACTGAACATTGAGTTATTTATTCAAACTATAACATGTAATTAAATATTTCAATTGTCTTAAATTAATAGGAAGGCAAAGAGCAGGCTCTATATTTTGATGCACATGTTCTTGATGCGCAAAGGCGACGACATGATGTAAGAGGCTGCCGTTGTAGGTTTTTGGTGCGTTATGATCATGATCAGTCAGAGGTAATTTTTAAGTTTCCTCCGATTGGTGTTTGTTGTTGGAGTGGATGCAAACAAGGAAAATGAATGGACATATTTCCGTGCATTATTTCAATAATTTATGCCTTTTGGAATGTAGTAGACGCAAGGCTATATCATTATCCTATAAGAACATCACTATATTTGATTTAGTTTTCAGGATCTTGTAGAACTTCTAATGTGGATGGAATTCATAAGTTGTCTGTATAATATGTATTGAGCTTTGGAAATGATATGTTTAGGACTTCGGAATGCGTCATCATATTTATGTATATATATTTATTGGTCTGACGGTAGAGGTGTGTTAGATGTTGTTTATCACATATATGTCAAAGTCCAGTTGGTCAGGATGTGTGTTTATATGGTTTGTTTTTTCTGTCAGGAAATTGTGCCGCTGAGAAAGATTTGTCGAAGGCCAGAAACAGATTATAGGTTGCAACAACTTCATGCTTCAAATGAAACTACATCTGCCGATCAGCCAAAGGACGGTTCTATATATCCAGCGCCCAAGTAGGTTGATGCATCCATCATCTTTATCATTAGTTTGTAATTATCCAGTCCAGTGACATTAAACATTGGCTTAGGTAGGACAGAGAGGTTAGAGAAGTAGATTAGGTTGTACTGGTAGAAAATTATGAGGCAAGGTGCTGCAGCATTGCTTCCATTCTTGCTAGTGTTGTGATGGAGAATTGTAAGATGAGTTTGTTTGGCATACCTCTGTACTATCCTCGTATGTTGTAGGAACTACAATTGTGGTATTAATTGTAACAAAAACTTCATTTCTCCGTAGTTGAAATTTTTCGAAAGTAAACATTTGTTACAAAATCATTCGAAGCAATATGTTTCTCTAAATTTGTCTAGTAAATTCCGAAAACATTACAGAAAAAGCTACCAAATAGTACGCAGTTTATTAAATGGAGAATAAAAAAATATAATCTTAAAAAGAAGAAAAAAAAAAGTTATATTCAGATTTATGAATGAAAAGTTATATTAATAGTGGGTGGTGGTGGAGCTGTAGGTTTTTCTGCAATTCAGCCTGCCGGGTGCCATGTTAACTGCTTTGACTAATTGAGTCATCCATTGTACATTTTGATCTGAATCTTTAGTATTTAGTTATGTAATTTTGCTTGTTGCAACCTGACAGATACATTGCGGAAACCATATTCCCGTAGTAGTTTGGGAGTGTTGCGTGAAGCATCCTTTTCTCGTTTGAGATGAGAATGGTTGAGGCTTCTGGATTGTTGGTGAATTTGTGTTGGTGGTGGTAGTGGCTGTCACAGGATCATTGTTAATATGATATTGGATTGTGATAGTGTTGCCATTTGTGGAGCGGGGACAACAGGGAATGAAAATGGCATGAGATGCATAGTGTATTAGAAGCAGCGGTGAAGGTGGTGGATTCGAAGGCATTTGACTTCATTACTAATATCTTCAAGTCTGCAGGCCTTAGCAATAATGCTTCATCTTTCTTGTCCAAAAACATAGTAACGGAGAAATTGCAGTTACATAACCAACTAAATACTAAGGTTCTGAATTACAGAACAATTTGCTTAATCAGGTCTGAATCTAAGATTATACTGTAATTCTCTGGTTTTCAGGTAACATATTTCGAGGAAAAAATAGTTGGCAGTGAAGTAATGAGGAATATTGAGTTTTAACTGTTGTTTTGTCATTGCATTGTGGAATTGACGACTTACTCTGGAATTTAGTGCCCATCTTCTTCATGGTATTGCAGAATACTGGCTGGTAAGTTAAAAGTAGCATTTAAACAAACATTTTGTGAAGGATGCACATGAGGACAAAACGAAATTCCCGGGAAAATTTGTGCTGTAACTTTACTAACTCAACTTGTGAATAATTTATTTACAATACCGGTGCATCTCTGCAAATAATTTGTAATCCAATCTATAGTTGAAGAGTTGGCCTGATCCTCTCTCAGACCTCAGTGCAATACAAGTGCTTATGCATTTTGTATACAACTTCTGCAAGACACCTGCAGATTATTTTTTCGTTTTGCTCGGATCTGTATTAGTAGTTACTATGTGATCCATCCAAAATCAGCAATTTAACTTAGTATTTAAGACAAGAGAACAGCTAGACAACTGGAACTCTCAACTTTACAAAACACATCAAGTATTTTAGTTTGGGGAGTGGTGGTCCAGAATTACTACGAAGGTAGAATAGAATATAAAAATCATTAGCTTTGGATACTGACTTTGTCTGCATCTGATGTGGGGGAAATCTTTGGTCAAAAACAAAGTCCTGTAGAAGTAAGGTTGACCCACTAATTATGAAGGGTATCGTTTCCACTTTGGAGTTAGGGTTTGCATCTTTAATGGCTTCTATGTTTTCGCTGCCTTTTTCTCATTTAATAATTAATTATTGCACCTTCCAACCCTAACCACTTTAAACGCGCAACCACTATGGGTTAATGTCCTATGTGAGTCCCAATTGCAATCCACCTTACCTGTGAAGGTCAGGTCAAGTGGTTGATGTGTAAGAAGTGTGGGTTCTACACATTTTTTTAAGTATTTTGTGTATAAAAAGTTGTATATTTTTTTAGTGGGTCTCATTTTAGAGTATAATAAGAGGTTTACGATAAGAAAGAAAGAGTTAATAAAATAATGATGTGACATGTCTATCAACCTCTTGAAGAGTATAATGAGTAAATATGCCCTAACACAAACACTTTATGGCAGCGACTTGTTCTTTGCCACGTGGAATTTTTAATACCGACAGGGACGGATATAAGAGGGACTAGTGGGGGTACCGACAAGCTCTCGATAGTGAAAGGTCCCGTCAATTTGATTATGAGTAGTGTCACTATTGACTATCCTCAAATATATCAGTTATAAATTATAGTCATTAACTCATCCAATCCGATGTCCCTACTGTAATATATTGTTTATCCGTCTTGGCTACCGATTCCACAATCTAAAAATTTATCACAATTAAATAAGTAAACTCGAGATGTGAAAAAGCGATAATTCTAATTTTTCCAAAATATGAATAAGATAAAGAAGAGATCCTTATAGGAACCTCACCGTGGTAATAGTCATAATCAACAATGCTAACTTCCTTAATTATAAAATGTAGAATTTCATAAAATGAAAAACCATAGGGTATTGATCCATTTAAGTCTTAAGAGCGGCAGTGTTAATATACGTATAAATTTGAATTAGGAGGGTGGAATTACAATTTTGTTGTTGCGGAGTGGACTGGAGGTGTAAAAGAGAGCCTATCTTTAGTTTTTGGAAATGTGATGAGCAGAGGACTCTGCCAACGAGGCATTTGGTTGCGTTGAAAACAATAAATAGAATGATTGCTACTCGCTTCTCTATGCGCGTGCATCTCTTTTTTCTTTTTATTATTGAAATTTGTTCAAGAATAATATTTGTTATTAAAAACAAATCATATTAAAATAATTTATTTTTAAAAAAAATGAGATTAATTTAAGCTATATTTGATTGAGAAATTATTATATAATAAATATGTTATTTTCCACCAATAAATGTTTTCGTGAAACTTTTAGGAAATTAAAAATATATATATTAAAAATTCAAAACTTATAAATGTTAGTGAGAGGTTGAAAGAATTTTATCTTATTTATCACACAACATAAACAATATGAATTTTAATTTTTGTAATATATATATATACTCTTTTTGTTTTTAAATAAGTATCTATTGGTAATAGACACATAACTTAAGAAATTATTTTAATAATAAAAAAATATATTATTTTATCCCTACTTAAAAAATTAAAGATAGCAATTATTCTTTCAACAATTTATAGTAATATGTATTATACATTTTTTTTTTGTCTCTTCATATCAAGTGCTTCTTTTTTTCTTCTTTTTCCACTAAAACAATTATTTATTTGATGACCACTCTGCATATTTTTCTAATTTTTAGAAAAAGAATTTTTCCTTTAATTTTTGAAAACTAAACACAATCGAATGAGATGAATATTTTAGGAAAAAAAAAGTATACTAAATTTATAAAGACACTTATTTTAAAACAAAATTTTGTATTTAAATAAATATTTATTTAAGAATATAAGAAATATTATAAATAACAAAATATAATAAAAATATTACAAAACAAGTAGTTATGATTGGCGGAGGAGGAAGTGAGAGAGGAGAATATGGGTGGAGGTGAGGCGTCACGTGCAGTGTGTTGTGCCCTGAATCTCATGTCATGTGATACCTTTCTTTCTACTTTTTCATACCTTAATTTCAAGACTGCCACTCTTCCTTTTGTGTTTTTGTTCCCATTTAAATAACATAACGGCTACACATAATTTTTTTTCATTTCTTTTAAGACCACACGAATAGCACGTTGGGGATCACGCCTCTCAGTCCCTTACCCAATTCTCCTGCTCTGCTCTGCTCTGGACAAGTTTTCAACCTTTTTATTTTTATTTTTTCTCTCTAACATTTAATATTAATGGTTGCTCCAACAATAATTTTTCTCTACTTTTTCTAACTCAATAAATACAAACACTTTTTTTACGCTCAATTGTAACTGCCTTAGAAAATGATAGAATTAATTTATATAAAAAATAGATTAAAACATATTGAATTGGAATGAAAATCAGAAAAGTGTTGAAAGCAGCAGATGAGCACGGGCTGGAGCACGACCGTGCCAGTGGGTGTGCTCATCATTGCTGGAAAAATTCAAAACGATCTCGTGCACGACCAGATTGGAACTCGTGCTGAAAAAGCACGACACAACCCGAGCATGACTTGTGCTGATGGGCGTCTCGGCTGCGAATGTTTTAAACAGACCCACTTAACTTAACACTGTTTGATTCGAATAGAACGAGCAGATGGCAGAAATAAGAGGGAAACTGAGAGGAAACCCTATAAAACTTCTAAAGAGTGTGATTGAGCAAGGAAAAACTAATTCTTTGCCAAAATTGGAGCTAATCATACTAAGGAGGAGATTTACGACGGTTGGATCGGAGTTGAGGTGAGGCCGACTTCGGGTATTTATCGAGGTAAGTGTCGTTTACACTTACCATTGTAGGTCTTGCATTTGTATGGTTGATCATACTTGAGAATGATGCAAATATGTTAAGATGGTAGCTCAAATGTGTCTTAAATGGATTGCTTGATATGAATGCTATGTTGAGAGCTTATATGTTCTTTTGAGCTTTGACGTTATGAGCTTGATTATATGTTTGTATATAATTGGATGTGAGAGTGATTTGATCTTATAATTATGCCTTTGCTTTAGTTGATGATGAATCATAAGATATTCTTATGATGTGTATAGAGCTTATGCCTTTGATGAGAATATGTGTATGTTCTTATAAACTAAAAAAGTTATGAAAAGCATTGGCTTATGATCCTTTCATTGGAATAATTTGATATGATGGCATGATTATGTTCTTGCCTTTGATGTTCATATTTGTTATGTGCTTATGAACTTTGAGAGATGTGAGAGCATATTACTATTTGCTTTGATGATGAATATGCTACTATTTGATTATGATGCATGATTATGCATTTAACATGAGATTGAGTGGTCTTAATGAATGCATTTGATTCATTGATGTGTTGTATTAGCATTGTATGTAACACGTGACCGTGATTGATTCCGAGAGAGATCTCGATACCGGGCAGGGCCCGATGATGATTCTGATAGAGATCTCGACGCCGGTCTGGGACCGATGATGTTCCGGGCTAGTGCTCTATGCCGAACTGGGTTCGAAGCCGGTCTGAGATCAAGGGAAAAATGAAAAGAAAAGAAAAAGGAAAGAAAAAGAAAAGAAAGAAAAAGAAATACCCCGGGACATAATGCGTGTGATTTACATTAAATTGCATTGGCATCTCATTTGCATTCATATATGCATTCATATGTTTGATTGATGCCACATAAAAGTTAAGGATGTTTTGATATGCTGAGTTTGATGATGGATATTGTTATGAATGCTACTGTTGTTGTTGATATTGGTGTTATGAGTAATGAGCTTATAAGATTATGCTTTTGTAAATGCTTATGGCTACTAAGGCAATATATGGCTAGCATGATTGGTTGATAATGTGCTATTTTGGAGTGTTTTCACTCTAGGTATGGTATTTGGAATCTAATGGTAACTATTAACCATTGTGAGATTGAATGATACTTGGCTGCTGTGAAAATCAGTTATGAATAGCACAAAACTATAGGTCAGCACATCCACCGTGCTAGTCAGCATGCCCCCATGTTGAGACCAATTTTAGCACCACGACCAGTGCATGAACTGTTTTGGGTAGATTGATGAGAACGATCCCGAGCTCAAAATGACACGACCATACCACCTGAGAAAGATGTTGTACAGATTTTTAAACAGAAATTAAGTACAGTTCTGAGCAATTAATAGGGCAATCATACCTATTGCATAATGTACTTAAATCGTAATAAGAAACGATTACTTATACATTAACTATTTTGATAAGTGTGTAAAAGCACTTACTGAGTATTTTAAATACTCACCTTTGTGTGTGATTTATAATGATGTGCAGATCGTAGATAGCTACTACACTTGGTGATTCACATTGAGCTAAGAGTAGAGCAATACGAGATTACAAGGTCTTGACTCCAGATTTTGATATTTTTGAATTTTGTATTTGCACATATTTAGTACATATTTTATACGTGCACTTTAGTTTGTTTTCAAACTAAACTATAGCTTCTGCATACTTTCTATTATTGTATATAGTTTTGGGCCGAGTTTTTGAGTAAATGCATATATTATTTATATCATTTTCTTTCTTATTTGGTTTGCTTTATGAAAAGTCAATTTTATAAGATAAATGGTTATTAAAAGTTGATAAATATTTGAAAATTATGGTTGCGAAAACGAGTCTTACATCAACAATGTAACGACCTCGAATTTTAAGAATTTCAATAATTTATTTATTATTTTGGTAAATTACGCGAAAAAATTTTTTCGCGTAATATATAAATAAAATGTGGTGGGAGAGTGTAGAAATAATTAAGATTTAAAAATTTGTGGGACTAGTAAAAACCGGGAGAGAGAAAGTGAAAAGAATGATCGAAGGTTGGTCGAGGGTAAAAAGGTCAATTGAGACTTATATATATATAGATAAACATATGTATCTTCTTCATTCCATCCCAAAATCATGTTTTCCTCTTCAAACCTAAACCAAAACTTTCAAAACTTCAATTTGAGCTAGAGCTCATCGGAATTTGGTGGTCAGAAAGAGTTAGGACCGAAGAAAGATAAAACTTTGGTAAGCTTTACGATCTTAACTCTTTAATTACATGTTTCTTGGGGTTAGGGTATTTTAAATGAGGATTTCTGAATGAATTTAAGGTGGAATTAAGTGGAATTAGTTTTGATTGATCAGTATGGGTGTGTGGTACCCTTGTCTAGCGATTCCTAGGGTTGATTTTCGATTATGTTGATTTGAAACGGTGTTTTGTGAAGGAAGGTGAATAGTGACGAAAATGGAATTATGTACACTTAGGTTTATTTTGAAGT
>CANYCX014292507.1:17500-27103 GCA_948193385.1 Breynia disticha f. nivosa | reverse complement strand
TATATATGTATGTATGTATGTATATATATACATACATACATACATATATACATATGTATACATATATATATATGTATATATATGTATATATGTATGTATGTATGTATATATATACATACATACATATATATATATATATGTATGTATGTATATACATACATACATACATACATACATATATACATATATATACGTACATATATATATACATCTACATACGTACATATATATATATATATATATATGTATATACGTGTGTATGTATATAGATGTATATGTATATATATATATGTATTTAGATGTATATAGATGTCTGTGTGTGTATATATATATACACACACACACACACACAGATATATATATATATATATATATATACATATAATGATTGGTTGAGGTGTATGTTGTTAGAATGAGTTGTTATTGTGTGAGAGCTGGTGGAATTGTTGAAATTGTTTTCACAGGTTTGCAATATTGGGTAATAGGTATATCTAGGTTACATCCAGTATATACCAGTTTTATGTGAAGTATGGGTCGACATAGTACAGAATAAAGGACGTATTAGTCTAATACAAAGCTTAACCCATGAGTGTGTTAACTAATATGATTGGTATTCTTGTTATTTAATGGGTAAACTAAACTATACAATAAAATTGTATGTATGATAAAAAATATTAGGATAAAGGTTATCGATAGTGAAGTATAATATTTTACGAGAAAGGTTTTAATTTATACGTGCAGGAATGGTAATTTCATTAATAGATTACATGATTAATATGATAACATGATAGGACATTTTAAAGAAGCATCCTTGGTATATAAAATGTACCATGTACCAATGCTCACAGCAGTTAATCGGCACCAACACATCATCAACAAAAGCCCATGGTTTGCCAGCATGTAACTACAATCCTCTTACGTAATCAAACACAACACCTTCACTTGTGAATAAGATTTATTTATTATTTACATCTAGATCTACATATTTTTCATGTAATATTTTTAGGCATTGGTCAAAGAACACTTGTGCAATATAAGAAAATAAAAATATGTTGTGATGAAAGAACAAATTATTAAAAATCACTCACAATAAACAACCAAAAATAGTAAGAAAGCATATTACAAAAAATAAAATATCTAATCATCAAGGAAAATACTGGGCCTCAACAATTCATGAAACATCTCTTCCTCTTAATCTTTCCAACATCAAAATTAAAAGGAACATCAAACACTACTTTAGTTTGAGAAAAAGAATAGTTTTTCTACTGAAAAGACAAAAGAAAAGTTAGAGAAAAATTACAAACTTTCAAAACGTGAAATCATAACAAATAGGTTCACAAAGGTTCACAATGATAATAAAATAAAATAGACATTTAATTGACTTACTCTTTCTCAACTTCAAATTCTCCCAAAACTATATTCAATTGCGAAGACACATTGAAACAACTATAAACTATAGAATCCAAATCATCATTCAATTGGAAAGCACCTCTCATTATGTATTTATCACCATCCACTTTAACACATTTTCCTACATAACCAAACTTCTCAGCATATTTGCTAAATGATGGCGTATTCTCACATACAATTCTAGTTTTCCTCCCCCTCGTTGCTTTCCTTTGATATAATTTCTCACTTGTGTCAATGTCCTGAACATTTTGCAACAAAGCATATATCATTAAAGCAATTATAACAGAAAACTTAGCAAATGATAAATAACTTTACTTAAGAAATCAAAACCTTTGAAGCAATTTTGACTACATCTTGAAATATATTGCAATCATTTTCTTTATTATGCATCAGTTACAGGCAACAAAAAGGTTAAAATTAAATTGTAAAACATTGAGCACTTCATTTATGTAATAAGTTCATAAATGTACATAAAATATAATTCCAATCAATTACCTCAACATTTGCATCTTTAACATTGGTAATGATATCATCTACATTAGTTGTTTTGTCAACATCCTATAAAAAAGAAAAAATATTAATGATACAAGATTCATTAAGTTTACAGAGGTTCACGAAAAAAATAAAGATATCAATTATTAAATTTTTTAAAGAACATCTATGAAGTTCACAATGATTTACACTATAGATTTACCAATGTTAATATCCACACTTGAACATTAACATATCCAACATTGTCATTTGTTGTTTTGACAACTCCCTGTAAATAAAAACACATATGAATTTGTATTAAAAAAGTTCAAAATAGTATACTGAAGACACAATTTTAAAATATCAAACATGTTCACAGGAATTCACAAAGTTATACAAAACAGTTATGAATGTGTAAAAATTATTCTCCCAATTTTAAAAAAATTGTTCAAAAAAAACATATAATTAATAGAACAAACCTGTTCATTCAATTCATTGTCAGCATCTAAATTTGTTGTATCTACATCATTCTGTAAAAGAAAACAAAAAGACAAATAATAGCTAATATTCACAATGATTCACATGATACATAATCTAAATATAATAAAGTTCACAAAGGTTTACAAACTGAAGGTTCACATAACACATACACCAACATGAAAAACGTATTCATTAACATCAGCCTGAGCAATAACATTTTTCTCTAAATCAACTTTATTTATTGAAGCCTATTTTAAAAAGAAATATTAACGAATATAAGACGATGAATACATGAAAACAGTTATTGTGTAAAAAATTAACTTTCAATTTTATGAATTTCCTTGAAGTTTTTTTGCTAAAGTACAACGTATGACCAATACTTGTTCCAACAACTTAGCAAATTCAACATTCATTACTTCTTGAACTCGGCAAAATCATTACTCAACTTTTGTTGAGCATTCTAAAGAGTTGTAAGACGTACTTCAACTAGAGTTATTTGTCCCGACTCCCTCCAATTGCAAATTCAACATTCATTACTTCCTGAACTCGAAAAGATTATTACTCAATTTTTGTTGAGTATTCTAAAGAGTTGTAAGGCGTACTAGAATGAGGGTTCTTTGCCCTGACTCCTACTAGTTGACATTGAAATAATTTTTTATTAACTTGATTCTTTCACCTAGATCCACCCCATGATCGACTATATCAATTTCATTAAAAAATAAGCTGATATTAGTCACAACAATCTACAAAAAAGGATGAAAAATTAAAGCTTAAACATTACGACATAACATATAATAAACAATGAACACATTTAATAAAATAATAAACCTTTTTGTTATTAAAATTTTTTTAGTTTACAGTTTCCAACTGAATCCTCGTCGACCCTTGAGAAATCTAGTTGCAAATCCTTGGAGTGTCCCTCCCACGTTGGCTAGTAAAAGCACCAGTTAGACTAGCACAGTACTCGTAAATCCAACATTGTAATGCAATAGCACATACTTCCCCATTATAGTGGAATGAATCTTAGTCTTCCCTAACTTTATTGGTCAATCGGTTCCTAAATGAACTGAGCACAATTTTATAGGACAAAAGTCCTTAAGGGAAGTATGAATAATTTCTTGATTTCAACATTGTAAAATGCCCCTTTGATATCTTACACTCCTTCCTACTTGGCAAAATAAAATAGTGAATATCACCAATAATGCCAACTAAAAAGCATCTTCTTTTGTATTCTACCTTTTATATTTGATCAAATGTAAAACAAATGAACATGGAACACTTTCTTTAGTCATAAAATACTTTTTCATTATTGATAAATCATCATCATTAATGGTGGGCATATTCAAATCTTTAAAAACTTTCAATCTAGTAATTACCTCGAGCTCTCTTAAACCAAAATCCAAAATATTACCTCCCATAAAAAAACTCATAGACTGAATATCTGCACAAACAATTTCTCTCAACATCAGACCATGCACCAATTGTGTTTGTCCATGAACAACACTAACATCTAAAATATGTCCAAAAACAATTTTCTTCAACGACATCAAACATTTCTCTAGCATAACATTTTTAAATATGGTTGCCAGATCTGTATGATGAAAGAACAAATTTTTTTCATTAAATTGATCACCAATAGGTACAATAAAATCAATAACTTTGACGCATCTTAACTCTAAGTGACATATAATTTGCGCAAGCTTGCGCAGTCAAGCAATAAAGGGAGTAAGATTCGACCCAATTTATCGTACCCTAGCAAAATTGGAACTAACTAGTCATGTGCATCTTCTTTGTTTATCAGAATGTTCAATCGATCGAATGTAATTGATTTTAAACTAACCTAATCAAATTAAAAGCGCAACTAATTCCTAATGTGCATGAAACATAAGGGTAGAAAACATAAAGCATCTAATATAAGTGCAAATTGCATCAAACTTAAATCTAAAGTGAAATTTGCATTGAATGAAAAGTAAAGGACAATATCAAATGTAACAAACTATCAATCTAAGAGCACCATAGACATAAAACAACATAACAAACTATCAATCTAAGAGCATCATAAACATAAAACAACAATCAAAGCATAAAAATCAAACTGAAATTGACATCGAAATTGTAAAAAAAGATTGCATCATAATGTAAACTCGTAGAAAATGTAAAGCATCAGCAGGAAATGTAAAGTGAAAGCAACTAATCCATCGTAAATATGAAATCCATCAAGGAAACCTGCAAGAAACATAAAACTAAATCAGAAATCACACAAAACATGAACTAATTGCAAAAAACTAAAGGGAAGATTGACATGAAATGTAAATTGTGCATGAATCGTAAACCTAAACTAAAGGAAATAAATAAAATGTAAATAAAGCATCAAGATAACCCTAAACCAAAGCAACAGAAACCCTAAATCGCTTTATACTTCGCCTAATGGCCATCTAACATCGGACCTCCACAAATGAAACCATTCGTTTCTTTTTATCGAGCAGAACAACTATTCCATTGATTGAAACGACCGTGCTAAAATGGCATAGGTCGTGCCTCGCATTTTAATCCAAATGGCACGCTATCAACACATGCAGAACACGATTCGTGCCATTTTTTAATTCAATACAATGGTCGTATCAAATAGCACGACCCGTGGTCATGTTCTGGGTTCAGCACGATCTTATGCCCTTCATAGAGGGTCTTTTGAGCTTATGGGCCTGGATATGGGATAAGCATGACCGGTGCTCTTCAACACCAGATCGTGCTATCCCTTTTCTAGCCCGATTCTCTCTCGATTCAACAACAACCTGCCCACAAATTAGTCCTAACTCATAATCAATATTGACTATCATATAAAAAGACAAAATCATGCAAAAATAGATGAAAATCAATAAAGGTATGACTATTCTGCACGTAAATCATATTTTAAACAAAAGTGAATTTTTTAATCAAAACTAGTTTAAAATGTGTTTTTAAGGGAAATCGCGACTAGTGTGAGCGTAATACATAAGTAAAGTATGAGAAATATGCTTATATTACGCGCCATCAACCTTACAATAAGAAACAAAATTTTATACATGACAATTTTCAATTATAAGTTTGACATAAGTAAATAACTAGTTCACAACATACATGCATCTTTTCAGGCTCACAAAAGTTCACATGACAATATTCAACTGTAACCTTGACAAATTAAATAACAAATTCCCAACATAAATATATCTTTTGAAGTTCACAAAGTTCATATAATTATTTTCAATTTTAAATTTCACAAAGTATATAATAAGCTATAAAAGCATATGCATTTCATCAAGTTCACAAAGGCTCATATGACAATATTCAATTGTAAGTTTGACAAAGTAAACAACAAGTTCACAATACAAATGTATTTTTTTAGGTTCACAAAAGGTTCATATAATCATTTCCAATTAAAAATATCACAAAGTTTATAACAATTTCAAATAAAATATGCATTCAATAAGTTTACAAAGGTTCACATGACAATATTCAATTGTAAGCTTAACTAAGTAAATAACAAATTTACAATATAGATATACATTTTTAGGTTCACAAAGGTTCATATTGTTGGGTTTTCTATGCTTCTAAATATTATGTCAGCGAAAACATATAAAAAACCAAGAAACAACCAAGATTCACACTAAATATTGTGATTTAACAAAATTGGCGTAATTGCCCAATTCGACCCAATAGTCAAACTTTAACCCAAAGTGAAATTCTAAAAATACCCTTTCTTGTTTTCTCTTATCCGTGTGTGATCTGTAGGACTATTTAATAATGGTAATGAATTTATTAATTCATAAATCATAGAGGCAGTCTCTAGCAAAACACTATGACCATCCAAAATTAAATAGCTGACGAGAGGTGTCAACAACCCTACCACAATTCAAATTCTTCCCTTGACCTCTAATATCATGATTTGCATAAGTTATGTCCCAAAAATCCCTATTTAGTGCAGAATCACTTTTGTGATATTTATGACAAGATTGATAAGTTCAAATGAATGACATAATCATTCCATTCGAGTGTAGCCATGCTCTTCCTAATCTTGCCTATCAAGTGGCCCGTGATATCTTCTTTCATTTCATGAGAGGTCAATTCCTTCAATTCACTCATGTTTCTACTTGTAATCCATAACATACCCAACCATACTCATACTTGTTAACCTTTTGCGGTAACATTAGGCATATATCAAAGTATACTAGAAATCACAATAAAAGACATTGTGATTTTTAGTCTAAGGACAGATATTTGACATTGCAAATATATTTGACATTGCAAATAGTGATCGCTCTCAAAATACAATGTCCCACATTGTACTTATGGACTTTATTAGATATCCCATATCTGTGACCCGTAGAACATGATCACCTTGAAAGCTCATACTAGTCTTGGTTCATTTCCATTCCCACGAAAAAAGTAACTAGGGATATTTAGAATGTTAATCTCAAAACTTCCAAGTTCTACTAGCAATGTCCCCAACCTTGATACCTTAAGTGTTTAATCAACATTCTTGGTTAGTTTTATCATACACATACCACAGGTCAATACATGAACTGATAAAATAATGCCTTATAATTTTATTAATCAATAATAAAAAGTTACAAATAATGTATTGGGCTAGGGCATATACTAACATATATGACAATTTTAAATTGTAAGTTTCTCAACATAAATAACGAGTTCACATCATATACACAACTTTTCATGTTAACAACTACTCACATGACAATGTTCACTGTAAAAGTTCTAAAAAAAATAAAAAAAAAACAAAGTTCAAAGCATGAATGCATCTTACCAAGTTCACATAACTACATTTGCAACTATCAATTTCACAAAGTAAATAATATTTTCATAAAATAAATAAACGTATATTTTCAATTTCATAGAGGTTCACACATGACCATTTTCAATTAGCAATTTTACAAATTTGTTTACACAAAAAATAATTTTGGTACACAGACTAAATTAATTAGACATACGCAGTAATCGACACAGATTTTTAATCCAATACGGCAAATATGACAAAAAATATTATGGAGTCAATTTGCCAAGAAAAGAAATAAATCAAATATTTGGAGGATATTTGATTTACCATGTAAGGAAATAAAGACCAATCAAGAGGATATCTAATTTGCTGCCAAAGGCCACAATGCCTATAAATACATAAAGAATCAGACATAGAGAACACACACTCTTTTGAGAGAAAAAATCCAAGCTACATTCACGTTGTGTTCATCATCTTTCAGCTTTTGTTTTCATGTATTCATCGCATTTTTTGTCATTTTGATTTCTGTTTCTTATTATTAATTATTTCCATTGACGATTTGTAATCATTGGGTCAAGAACCCTTGGAAGAGATGATCCTAATTTTCCATTTTGCAATCGTTTCTTTTTTATTTTAGATTTCGTGCGCATTTATTTATTTTCATTTAGTTTAGCAAAACTCTAAATTCCTTGCACGCTCGCATAAATTTTTTAACTTTGTTTCTATACATTTTAGAGTTAAAAAGAGAACATTTAGTCCTTTTCTCAAAAGAGGGTAAATAATTTAGCATGCTTAGGCCAGACACTCTGACAATGGTTGTGAAAAGGAACGGAGAAGCAAATTTCAACGCCAAAGACGTGGAAATAATGACCAATGCCCTAGGGATAGAGACGCCCAAAGCCTAGAACCCAGAGACATCAGTGTTAATCACTGGCTTGATGGTGGCCATATAATAACAGCTTAGGTTAATGACACAATCGTTGGTCCAGGCTATAGCCACTGGCTTTGAACAGAGGGATGCCCCTCGATATGTGGGGGAAATAGTCAACGCTGCCAAAATTTAGGCCCCAAAAGGGCTGAAACCTGTAGTTCTTCCCCAGGCCGCAACTCATACTTAGATAGAGGGAAGGACATAGTGAAAACTGAGATGGTTGACGAAACGCCCAAAGAGACTAGAGGGTAGGAGGCCAAGAATGAATTTGACAACCAAAACTGATTATTCCAATCTATCAACCCTTGCATAAGAGGGAAGACATTGTTAAAGTGTCACCACAACGCCTTGTAAGCCTGCTATAAGCGTTCAAGGCTACACAAGTCCAGTGAAACAGCTTACCTTTTGTGAAGTCAAAGGAGCTCCATCGACTATTAGGAATGTTACCTAATAAAGCAGTAGTTTTGAGTTAAGGGTCATCAGGATTTGCTAGGGCAGAACTTGCGTTTGCTCACACAAAGTTTGTACGGTGGGTAATGGCAGTGAGTGGATGCCAACGCTGTAAGACATGTAGCTAGCTCCAGATTTTTGTCAGATAATCAGACCCAAATTTAAGAAACCATACCCGGAGCACATTGGCAGGGAATCCTTCCTAAAAGGGGCAAAAATTCCTGACTTCTCTTTATTTTTAGGTGAAGGAAAACAATCCATGGTAGAGCATGTGGCTAGGTTCACCACACTGTGGAGAATTCTCTGGTTATTCTAATTAGCAAAACATGTTTTTGAGGTTGTTTTTGAATTTGTTAATCAGAATAGCATTCGCGTGGTATGTATCTCTACCTTGAGATTCTATGTTTAGTTGACTTGACATGTAGAAACTCTTCTATGTGTAGTTTTTTAGAAGCAAATAGGAGGTTAGTATAGCTGACATGTCTAGACTAACCCAGGCCCCTCAGGAAAAAGATGACAATTTTATTGCTAGGTTCAAGAAAATGAGAAATAAGTACAGGTTGATGATTCTAAAGATCAAGTTTGTGAGGATGGTCCAATGCAAACTAGACTTTGATTTGCATAAGAAGTTCTAAAGGATGAATTTTTGTGAATTCTATAAGATGGCCATAATAGTCACAGAATATGAAGAACTGTTATGTGAAGATGCCATATGAAGAAAGCAGACTATGGAGACTTATTTCCATGAAGTCCATTTTATGGACACATCTGGAGTCCCCATGGTAGAAATGGGTGTCGTAGTAGTGGCCAATAAGGGAAATATTATTTGCCCATAATTTACCAAGCAGAATAGTGGTTCCTAAGCTAAGAGAGGTGATAAAAGAAATTTACAATATACCTTTGATGTGGCTAAAACTGAAAAAAATTTTGATTTTCTGTTGTAGGAACATTTTTTAATCTTGTCGAAAGGCCATGTCTTACCTTTCAAGGAAGATCTAAGAGCAAAAGATTACTGCAAGTTTTAGAACACATGCACTCATGCTACTGAAGCATGTGTGATATTCAAAAACATAATCCAAGAGAGAGTCAA